>JAQIWJ010000440.1:0-21314 GCA_034695185.1 Discolaimus major
TAGTAAAAGAGGCATACATTTGAGTTTCGAATGAAATGTCGTGACATTTGTCAAGGTTTTTCTGGAAATTCCATTCGAAATGGCGTGTACTAGATAGAAGGCATGAAAGAATATCCGTTTCGCCAAATGTTCGATTGAATCAGCAGAAGGCAAAAATCGATCGATCAGGGAAAATCAGATTTCCAAACCTCTTCATACACACAATATTAGCAGCAAAATGCACATGAATACAAATTTTCTAGTCTAAAAAAGCATGCTGAACACGACGGTGATGTTTATTTTTGCATGTAACCAATATTGATCAAGTTGATCAGATTATCGATTTTTTGAAATACTGATTTCCGAGTGATCAGACCGCGATTGATCGATGTAGCATGATCGATTGAATCGAATAACATCTTCTTGCAGTGTTTATATCTTTTTCTGGCTTCTGAAATCGCCGATTAGAAATCATGTGCGTGGACAGTCGTCCAAATGTGAGATTTTGAAATACACGTGATTAGTGCACAAAATGCACATTTTCTCGGACAACTGATCGTACTGATTCTAAAAATCACATTTATTTTGTTGTGTGACCGATATTTAGAGATTTGACCAATATGATCGATTTCCCATAAGGAGCTGATATGTCGATTTTGACCACGAAAATCGATTCTCCGTAGTTGATTGTCCTGGCAAATATGCCCGCACGCCATATCTAGCTCAATTTTGTCAAGAGAAATCATCGACCAACGATACTGTGTAGAATAGGGAAATTTCAAAATCGGTAATTTACGTGATCACTGCTTTGGAAGCATGCTTTCTGGGATAGTTTGACATGGTGATTATCGTGGTACCATTAGGTTTGCTCTGCGATGCGTATTTAGAAAGTTGATCAGAAATATCGATTTTCGATACACGCGTTATCGATCAGTTTCGACGACGCCAATCGACAGAGCATGTTCGTTTATACAGGAAAACATATCCATATGGTTGATTTTGCTCTTATTTCCTGAAGATAATCATTCATCAAAGATCACGTGCTAAAGCATAGCCACATTGAAATTTCAAAAATCGATTTTTACATGCTTCAATCAAATGCATGTTTTCTGGGAAAAATAAGCATGCTGGATGCATAAATCAATTTCATTTTGATATCTGTTCAATATTTACAGACTTGATCAGAAATATCGATTTCTGATCGATAGCACCACGTGATAGATCATGATCCGTTGGCCAAGTGCTCTGATAAAAGAAGCATATTTTTCAAGATTGTTATGAAATTTATTACATGACGCTTTTTATAATGTAGCATAATTCTTTTCATTGGCCATAAAATGATTGGAATATCTAACTATCAATGGGATTTCTACGATCAATTTCCTATCAGTCCACGTAGTAGCCATTACAACGAAACTATATCCCAACTGGACCAGACGATTGGCGTAAATCAATCCAACATGGACAGGAGCGATGGCTGGATCAGGTATCCATAAGGCCAGATTCGTATATCGTTTATACGTATCTGATGCGGATAATTTGCCCAATCGAATCTTCACCACGTCCAATTCGACAGCCACGAAACTATCGTCCACGCACGCTTTGGCCTTTTGAACCAAGGCCACGTCGATTTTCAATCGACGAAAGCAGTTCAAAATTTCAACCTTAAATCGCACATTTTCGCCCGGCCTATACCTGCGACCGTCCAATAGGGTGGCGGTCAATACGATTGTTCCACTGTAATCCAAGATATTCCGAACATACATGAATCCATTCTCGGATACGGCTTCCAACGGGAGGCCATAATCCGCAGGGATGCAAGCTTTAGGTTTCAATTCTAATACTTTCCTTTTTATATGATCGATTGGAATGTACTTTTGTTGATCGTCGTAAAAACATTCCACGGCGCAAACTTCGCAATAGTAAATCAATGATCTCACGGCGCCTTTCCCATCGAACGGGACAGGTAAGGCGGTATGTGTACCGACGAAGAATTCGTAGACATAAAATCCAGGTTCCATCACTTGAACGTTCGTTGTCTCCAGCATTTTCCACAATTCGTATTTTCTCATCTCGAATTGCCTAGTGTGAAGTTGACCGAACAGGTGGAATACGGCTTCGCCGTAAAACGAGATGCACATGGACGTGATTAAAGCCGGTCTTTCCAAACTCAATTCGATCCAACCGTGGGCAACGTCGCCCAATTCGATCGCTTCCGCGTCTCTGAAGAATATATCCAATGATCCGAGTCGTTTGTTCTCCAAAAATTGCTTGATCTTTTGATTGGATTGGGGAATCAATGATTTCTGGGGCGTGGTGGACGATGGGCGTGGATTACAACACCCCGCATTCGTGGACGATGTATCCGAATCCACGGATGGACTCCAAAGGTACACTCGTTGTTTCTGACGTTTATTCATGGAAGCTCGAGTGGTCATTTTTTGAAATCGAATCCTCCCAACTGAAAACGATCAGTTCACTTTCCTACTTCCCACCCGACCTTTTTATGAGACATGACTTTTACGTGAGTGACTAGTTCTGGGAAACTGGATGCGTGTTCCAATTACGCCTGGGGGCTAGGAAATTTCGGAAATACGAATATTGTATTCAGCATATGGGATGCTATTGAAACGAATCCGTGCCACGTCATTTCATTGTGAACCAAAAAGGGGGGGGGGTAATAATTTGAATAGAGGCAGAATTGCAGGATGAGTTTGACCGCCCTTTCGCATTTCACGTTCTGAACCTATGAACATATTGCACGGATTGTACGGATTTTGGTAGGCGAGGATTCGGGAGAAATGTACAATGCATTTTTTCATGAATAGGCTTATGTGATGCTGAAAGTTGCGGAACAAGTTCTGCAGCTTTGTGTTGAGAATAAAGTTGTCTTCTGGTGCAATCCAGAAGGATTTCATGACTGCTGATTTCAGGAGTGTCAATCAAGCATTTTGCAGGCCCAATTTCAATGCAAAAATTATGATGGTGATCAGACAATGCAGGCCAGATGCATGCAAATTTTATTAGGCTCATATCCATAGGCATTGTGAGCGTGCCTGGAGCATCGATCAGTGAATTTCATCTTATCAATCCTTATCAGATGGAATATCGATCTTCAGCTCTTGGCTATCAGCTAATCCTGCAATATCATGCAGTTAGATACTGAAACTTTTGCTATCACTAATCAGTCTGTAGATTAATCCTGCCAATACTGATACCATGATAACCATTATCACTTACCTGCAGCTTCAGCGACTCTCAAACTACGTTTGCCATTGCCATTTGAACGTGGTGGAAGAGTTGGTGTTGGTGCTTACCACAATTACTGGTATTCGTGGTGGTGCCTTTTGTGGGACTGGGGCAGGGAGAGCCATACTATCGCATTCATTTGGACATAAGATGGTCACCAATGCCAAAATGGTCAGAAACAGTATAGTTTTCTTGTCAGTCATCATTTTTGCAAAACAGGTACTTTCTGGTTCACTACAAAATCATTTCCGGGTTTTATGCATCTTCATGAAGTGCATTTTCAGGAACATGTAAATTTTTTTAATTGCTGTGATTGGTAGTTTTTTATTACAGCCTTGCACTGAATGCAAAAAGTATCTCATAAATCCAGCATTCACTTCCGCCTTTCGAGTTCTTCTTTTCTGAATTATGAACACATTGAAGGACTTTACTGGATTTGGTAGGCAGGGATTGCGGATATTCACAATAGCATTTTTTCCCATGAATAGGCATTATGTGCTAACAGTAACCAGTGAAAGAAATTTTCTGGCGTCAACCACTGAATTTTTTGCAGTATTCAGTATGTTGTAGACCTAATTTCAGTGGATAAATTTAGGTCTTTCTGAATTGAATAATCAAATTCTGAGTGATCACAGGGCAAATCCATGCAAATTTTATTATGCTCATATGAACAGGCTGCCATTTATAGCATCTGACGCCTGGAGAAGCAATACTTCATCTTATCACTCATATCCGGATTGCCTATCGAAATCCAGCTCGTGGCTATCAGCTAATCCTGCAATCATAGCATAACTGTAATTGTGCCGTCACAGACAAGCCTATATAATCTGGATTTGCGCCATATCAAAAGACCCTCAGCCATACCCTGATTATACCATTCCAAGCATTCTCACTTACCCGCAGCATTGACCTGCAATTCACGCTTGCCACCCCTGCCTTGTGCACGTGGTGGAGGATATGTAACGACAGATATGATGGTCATACTGTCGCATTCAGGTGGATAGAAGACGGCCACCAAAGCAAGTACAGTCAAAAATATCATAGTTTTCTTAGCATCCATCTTTTCTCAGAACAAGAACTGTCTATGGCTGATAACAAAAACACTGCAATTTTATACTTTTTCATTAAGTGCATATGCAAAAAGCATGCAAATGATTTTTAATTGCAATGATGCTTATGCATAATTGTGGATCGCACCATTCAAAATTGAATTGCTTTTATCAAAGCCTCATCTTGAATACAAGAAATATTTCAAAAATATCATAATTTACTTCCTCCTTTCGACTTCATCGATTGATGGCAGATTTTTACATGTTGGACATAGCATTTTGGATCTGGGCGGTGCGAAACCATCCGGATTTGTATCCTGGATGAAGATGCCGAGGTCGCCAGCATATCCATTGCCATAATAGACTGAAAACACATGCATTGCGCAATAATTGCCATTTCAAGGTAATCAAAATCATTACGCTATCACTGATGGCAGGCAATGCAATTTTGAAAAATAGCACAGTGATAACATTCATTGCTATCTCACCTAGAAGCTCCATATCAGCAGACACATTTTTGTACAGGAAATAATAAATACCACCGTCCAAATTGATCGGGTGCATATTCTGTTCTTCTTGAACTGAAAAATTTCAAACTGAGTAAACCTGATTTTGCTGATCACTGCGTTGCTTACATCTTGCGCAATTAGCAAATCTCATCCAATTGGATTTCTTCTCATCTTTTGCATCAACGTAAATATATTCAGTATCGGTTGAACCAACCTGGATAAAAAGATTTTGAACTCGAGTCACAACGAATATCAGGGGCAGAAGCACAAAAATCAGCCATGCTAATCTGATCAGCATGGATAAAAATCAATATCTTACCACCCATGAATACGCACCACTTTTAGCTAAATCATCCTTATCCGTGGTATACATCAATTTCCCCTAAAACCTAATTTCTCAAGATTTATCAGTGGCAATCTTCTAGCTGCACCTTGTAAGGCCCAAAAACCATCCCAGCTTGTAAATTGATTCGTGTAAAAACGCCTTTCCCTGCACCATGGATTGTGGATTCTTTTAGATAAAGCATACAGGGCAAGCTAGCAACGGCTGTGGTTTTATTGGAAAGTATTTCCTTAGTGATCATCGCATCTTGGATGAGTAAGATTGATGGGAATGAATAACGCGATTGCAGGTTTGAGTGATCAGGTACATTACAGGCGACAGTATCTGAAAATATGCTGATTATCAGTGGTATTGAAAGCAAAAGATTCAAGGGCTGACAGGGAGTTGAACCACGGACCCTGTGCAATTGTACAATTGCTGTACCATTACACCATCCTTTTTACAAGGTAATCACAGCATATGAGTTTGAAAGCAATCACTTACATGATGGAATTTGATCATGATCATAAATTATGCCTGAAAAATGATGTTGCAATTTTCACCCTCATGCTGACCACTCCTGTGTCGCAATTATCATTGATAATTGATCAGTGCACATTGGGGTAATTTTTTACATGCATTTGACCACACCAGTGATCACATTGAAGCTATACCTTCTTTCCCAGCATCCCATTGAGCTTTTCGAATAGCCCAAATAGCCTCTGAAGTCCACGTTTTATTCTTCAAACCTCGTTGTATCAAACACACATCAGAATTCAAACATATTTCTTCTGTTGAAGCTGAATTTTGAGCATGATATTGATCAAGAAATTGGATCAAATATATCGAATATATCAGACATAAAATTATGGAGAAAATGACGAATTTGAGACAGAATTTGCGTGATGGGATGTGCATAGAAGACAGGGAGTGAAGACTAGGCGTACATGAGAGAAAAGCATTTTAGAAATTTCTAAGTTTGTACATTGAAGATTCAAAACTAGTTTGTCAAGGTGGATTTCGAAAATTTTCCCCACATGCAAGTGTGGGTATGCCCATGATTGGGAGATAAATTTTCGTAAATTATGCTATCATTGATTTTCTGCTTTTCTGCACCACACTATACAAATTACAATTACAGTATACCTGTAGGTCACATGACCTTACTGTAATAATTACAAAATCACATAAATAATTGCACTTCACGTGATCGCAAACATATCGATTTCAATAAAATCAAAGCCATTTATCCAACGATTGCCTGGCTTTGGTAATCGGCATGATCAATTTAAAAATCGCCGCATTATTTTCACCAGACTGTCCGACCAGACTCCTATCAGCACGTGAGAAATATTCGATCAATGATTTTAGATCATCGAAATAAAATTTCGCTGATTCTGACGACTCCAAATAACATTTCCTGGTGGTACGATTCAAAAATATTCGGAGATTGAACATTTCATCAGCGCCTCGAATGCTCAATGTGCAAATGGCGTTCGGATGTTTGGATGGCCTGAGCATGAACGCACCGATCGGAGCCATCTTGAGAATTCGACTGGCCTCGGGTTCGGTCAAATCATAGAAATACGATAGATGTTCTGGATTCATGGTTGATCGCATGGAAGGAGTATTGAACCTTGTGATCAGTGATTAGATAATCAGATTACTGATTTCGATCAATGCACTACCAGATCCCGATTCAAAGATTTCAAATTCTCCTTTGAACCAATCGTATTCAATGAATATTTCGTGAACATTAGTGTTAAGACCATGATAGCGTTGTGATAATATACTTGAAAACAAGTTTCATTGAAAGGCGTTAAGCGAACGCGGAGTTATCTTTTTCCCACAGTGAAAGATGGCAGAGTTAGCCGAACGCAACCGGAGTAGGCTTGATTGATGTGTACATGTGTTACGTTGAAATGTAATCTATTGGACAAGATTTCAGTCGTTCAGCTAACCCAGTGACGTCATTTGTTTGAACTAAACTGCGATATTTGAAATCTGACAAGGCTAAAAGAAGCAGGATAGTTATTTATGCTAGGAAAAGTGTGTTTCTTTCGCATTTACATCATCATACTTCTGAGATGGTTCGAAAATTCAAATTTTCTATATTCTTCAATAGGTCATTTTTTGTCAGTATAGCCGATGTTTGAATTCAGTTATGAGCCTGTTAGTTTGGATTCATATGCAGCTGATAAAAAGTTTCATCTGATTTTGATCAGAACCAATAGTCGATATTTAGAAATACACAGTTGAGACATGTTTTTATTTGCTTTTTTCAATTGCAACATACAATAAGCATTGATTCAGCCAAGATAATCATTGTCTAGAATGCTGGAATCAATAAATAACTGCGCTTAGCGATCAGTCGACGACCGCAACAGCACGAGCAACATGAACAACAGCAACTGCAACAACTGCAACAGCTACATCCACAGCCGCATCCGCATCCACATCCACATCCAGAACCGAAACCGTAACCGTATCCTCCGCCCATGCACCGTTTATTCCTGATTTGATCACCTTTCGACGATTGCGAGCACGAGCACCGTTTGGATGCTGCGGCACGTTTCCAACCTCCATGATGCCAACCTCCATGGTGCCCTCCATGACCGCCACATCGATGGTGACATCCACCGCATCCACCGCCGCAACGTTTTTGCATGGTTTGGTGGTCAGTGATCGCAGATCGTTTGAGATTGATCCACCCGCCGTGACCCCAGTAGTGATCATAGCCATGGTGACCGTACCAACCGTCGTGATGACCATATCCATAGCCTCCGTGTCCACAGCCACAACCGCCGCATCGTTTGAGACGATTTTGGGACGTGGAACGTTGGGCCAAGGCTGAAAAGAAGGTCCAAATCAAATTGCAGAATGCAATTTGTCTCGAAACTGCATCAGCACGCAACTGCATGCTGGCACAACTTACCTCCAGGACTACCATCTTCATTCTCCACCACAGGCGCAGCCTGAACCAAAACCGCCACCAAACTGATCAAAATCAACGAGAACATTCCAAATTGCATTCTTCCAAGAGTACTGTACTTGATTTTTGCTTTCCAAATGGGGCTGTTGATGTATGCAAAATTTCCTCGCTATTTATAAGGGCTACTCATTGTTCATTTCAGGTTCTGGTACAAATTTTTGTCACGTTTCAGTAGAGGCAGCGGCTTGCACTGCACCTGGACCAAAGCTGGATTTATTGAGAGTAAATGCAAACAGGAAGCGGTCACTTCCTCTCACCATAAGCCAAATTTAGAAACGACTTTTATGAATGGTAATTCTTGTATCAGGCTGTGGTGTATCCATTATGAACGTACAGGTTGCATTGTTTGTCATTATTTGGCAGGTGGAATATTTCTAGACAGCAGTTCGTTTTCCTTGATTTTACTGGTAGGTAAGCATAGTTGGACAATCGGTCATGCTGGGTCCAATGGTGCGGCATGCCCATGGACGCTTGTGGATCATGATCATCATGCACATGGCCACTGTTGAAAGTACTTGGTGATACCCATTGGCAAGCATAATCTTGAATAATCGGCCATGTTACACCCAATCACTGCATCAAATTATAACCTAATATGGTTTGCCCTGAGGCAACAAGACACATGCAGAAAATTTACTGAACAGTAACCGAAAGATTACTGTGCTACATAATCCAGTCTGTACTGTGCTTGTAATATATCAGATACATAACATGGTATTCTGTCCAATTAATGCAAACTCATTTACATAAAATCCAAAATTCAATCAATTATGTCACAAAATATGCGTGCACCCAAATTCAAAATGGCTTGGCCTACTGGCTATTATAATAATCGATACAATTTAGTTTAAAAAACGTCAACTAGTAACGCCAATTCGCAAAAATGCCATATCCAAAATCGTCCTTGGATAAAAAAGATCATGGTCAAACTCAATATGTTTCAAATATTCAGATCTAATTTTCACCACCACGAGCTGATTCCGCTGGTCGACTTGCATTGGGACCGAATTCCACGACGCATAAATGGCAACTCCAATTTCCTGAAAAAGGATTGATACAGTATGAAATTTGGAGGTAGATATTTCACACTGTAAACTACAGCGTGTGTTAAGGGGTACATCAATTTTCACAGAATCATTTCCTCAGATTTGTGTTGAATCATGGTAAAGCCTGCTGACAGCAATGGTGTGTTCAACATCAAGAAATATTCGATTGAAAATTTATGAATTTGATGCTATATGTATATTTCGCAGTTTGAAAAAGTTTGCATATTATGCCGTGCAAAATGGTAATCTGACCTTCTGGTGGTGCAGCCAATGGCGGTCTCAAACAGTACATATGGAATCCGCGGTCGCAATCGTCGCAAAACAGCAATTGATCCTGAAAATCAGTGCTCTAATTTATCAACATTCAAAACTATGCAAGTATGGCTTACATCATTCTCGGACGTTCCGCACATGGCGCACGATTTGCACTCGATACATTGCCAACCGTATTTCTTGGTCGAAATGACCATATTCGTAGTGAAATTCAAACAACTCGGATGACCAGCACGACCGCAATCGCTGCAATTGATCAACTCCTCCGGTTGATTGGTCTTTTTATTATCCGACGCATCGCCCAGGCAGAAATCGCAATATCGATTAGGTTCGCCTTTGAATTTTCCCAGGGCTCGTGCTGCAAAGCATAGCCAGCATGATTTCGGGGTGTTAGCACGATTCTCATGCCTCCACTCACTGGGTGCAGCTTCCAATTGGACGCTGCCATGCGGAATTGGTTCGGGTCGTCCATAGGCGGTTGCTAATCCGGTTTGATGCACGAAACTCACTGATCTCGGGCTATGATGCATCGGAATTGGAGCTGCATTTGATGCCGCCACAGCCGCAGCTGCTGCCTCAGCTTTCTCACGCTCCTTCTCCACATTGGTCTCGTTGACGTGAGCGTGCGTCAAGTGATAATGCAATCCGGGTTTAGTCTTGTACTTGGCACCGCAATCTGCAAAGCACGGCAGTCGACATATTTCCGCAATTGCAAGGGCCAAATTGCGATCTTACGTTTGCAAGAATACGGTTTCTCGCTATCAGGAATATCCTGGGGTCGTGGTCGAGATTTCTTCTCGCCAACTTTCTTCTTCTTGGATTTCCGTTTCGTATACGGTTCTTCATAATCCGTACCATCGGATGGATCGTCGTAATCGTCCATTTGATGATCAGAATCATCGTACCACGATTGATCTTGGGAAGCCTGGAAGGCATCATAGGTGACCTTGTGATTATAATCAGGCTGTATATTTTGTCATTTTGGCTACAGTATGTCTGTGAGGCATGTTAGATTTTTATGATTTCGTTCAGGTTAGTATGATCATGCATTATCATGTGTTATATGATTATAATCAGATTAGTATAATCTGTGGTCTAGTTACAGTATATCTATCACGCTTCAGGTTATATCATAATGTCTATATGACTATAGAGGTACAGTATGACATAATTTTGAAATGTAACTAGCCAGGTTATTATTATAATCAGATTATGATATAATGCCATAATTTGAAAGCACCATATAAATTTTGGTAGTAAAATATAACTGCAAAACTTGCGAACACACCATCTTATGTATGATATATTTTCCTATCATGATTGATATTGTAGCCAACCTCCTGCTGCATCTCAAATGATTCTGAATGATTTGATTTACTTTATCCTAATGCTAAACACAGTAAAGTGCACTGGGGATCATTTGGAGCAGGAGATCATGAGCATTTCTGGAGATTCTACAGTAGTCATTTCCACTGCCATACACACCTTTGTATCGGACGCCCCACTAGCATCGGTACTTCTCGTATAGGGTGCTCCCAATTGCTGATCACCTGACGATCCTGATACGGTGCCTTGTTTTATCAAATTCCCAGCACCCCCTGCCGACGCGCCCATATTCGACCCATCGTTTTCAGACCCGCCAACCAATTCGCTGGAATCCAATGCTTCCGGTTTGGAAGCCCAACGTACGTCGGATGTATAAATATTAAAATTCGATCTCCTCCTACGCCATCTTTGCGGCGCAGGATAGACGAAAGCTATGGTCGGATCATCGCCGATATGGCGATCATTTTTATCCCTCCATAAATGAGAGGGGCTTTGGGCGATTCCCGTTTGGGCGTCCAGGAATGGTAATCGATGTTTCCTTTCCGCCGTGATCCTTTGATTGTACGATAAACAGTTTTTGATACATTCCGCATACGACGAACCGTTGAACATTTTCATAAAGGTTATTCGGATTTTGTGAATGAAAAGCGTTATTTCCAGTTTCGATGAGTTGGCACGTTGCCAAGGGCTGCGAATTAAAGTGCTCCCAAAAAATTCACAACCGGGCCCAAAACAAAAACGAATGGCAAAATGCCCAAATACCACCTAAGCCAGACGCGGTCATCATAAGCCGGAGCAGTCATTCTGGAAACAAAGTAATCCGCGTGCCTAAGCTGACCTAAGCCTAAGAGGGGTAATCATGGATAATCCTGATGGATAATCCAAATCCCATGATGCTATCTATTTTGGCGCCAACAAAATTCGATTTGGGACTGCTGTTTTGGGCCTGGAAGTATTCTCTTCGGGTTAGCAAACCAATTACGGCCGTTGCCAAGGCCACATTTCGTCCACACGCTGTCCCATGTGTTGCAGTCGAGGGTGGGTAAAGATGAGGTGCAGTTATATGCCGGTTTATACTGTTAAATATTATCTGAAGATTGCTGGCCTGATTTCTATATTTTCACTTGTGCAAGTTATGCTTGAAATTTTCTCTTATGTACATGTCATACTGTAGGTATGGATCTGCTTTGACCTGTTGTAAACCTGCGTTTTCCCTCCAAGGTCATCATGATTATATTCCAATATTCAAATTATTCTACAGGGCATAATGAAAATTAATGGCCATCCGACGTCGTGCTAATGAAGTGCTGACATTGTCAGCTATCGCATTTTTATGCGCTAATATTTATACGTATACGAATACTGATAATAGTAATCAATCGATTATCACTAGAAATGTGACTTATTATAATCATATGAATCCACCGCCATGTGGAAAACCAGTCGAAGAAGCCATTAGGTAATTAATGTGGCCTTGGATTTGGATAATCCATATCTGGATTTGGCAAATCTGGATTTGAAATCCAAATCCACTAAATCCCAATTCAAACATTTTCAGACTGAACGAGCTGATTGCTAATGCCTGGTACAAATGTAAACGCACGAAGCGAATCCCTGATGAATCACTCGGATTTCATATCTGCGTTGATGATCTGATCGGAATCCAGCACGTCCTCAGTGGGGATAGGCTAGCATTCGTTAGTTTAGCTGGGTAAGGATTACTGTAATGCTGTGGTGACCGCAGGTCACCACCAAGTAATTGCAAGCTTCCAGATTTAGGATTACTGTAATCCACACATGCTGTGGTGACCACACACTGCAAGCACTTGCAAGCTTCCAGATTTAGGGTTACTGTAATCCACACATGCTATTGCAAGCTTCACTTCAGGATGCCAGAAGATTATCGCCTTGAGAAAACCCTATTAAAAATCACCAATACCAATCGATTATTATCCGGTCTAATCATAAGTACTCGCCCAACATTCCCCATCTTATTACGCGATCACGCGTCTCGACTACTTTACACTGCGATCAATCAAGAAGATTTGAATTCAATCGATACTTTATCGATGCTTATTTCGAATCGCTTGACATCGTTCGCATTGAATCAAGGCGAAGGGAGTGTGGATATTTTGAAAATGGCCTGTTTGGATTGTTGGAAATCCCATCACTTACCGAAATTGTTGGATTCGTTGAGATGGTCGGGATCGTTGAATTTAGTCAAACAGATACATCTGACGTTGAGGATCGATCGAATGGAACCCGAGCTATCGTATTTATGGTATAAAACTATACACGGTCTATTTTTCACCGGTGGAGCTTATTTCGCCTTGTACGCCGCTCAGCAATTGGGCGAATGCGGAAGGACGATCATAAATTGCCAATATCAATTGGCGTTCGCCAAAATAGATGCAGTACCACCGATCGGGATCAGTGGTCAAATTCTGGCGCCTGTAGCCGGAATGGGTACGGACCCAGAGTGTCAACCATCGGAGTTGGCTTCGATCAGTAGCCTCGGAAATCGATATTCGGATTTTTCAGGATCCCCGGATGAGGAATACAATCGATTGATTTGGTATTTGAATAAAGATTCTCATGCCAAAGGCTGCTCAAATCGATTCACTGGACTCGGTACAGCTAATACGCCTGACACTGGTTGGATAATATGCCAGATATTCAATAAAGAATCCATGCAAATCAATGATTGCCACATTTATCATTTCGGGTATGCGATTTTTGACTGATTAGAACACGAATACCGTGATCGTGGTTTAGCATTGCGCAATTCTGGCACCGGTCTTTTGATGTAGTGGTTAGCACTCTTGTTTTCTGCTCATCAGACCACGGTTCGAATCTCCCTGCCGGTATAAAAATTTGTGCGTATTTGGGTATCTGTTGAGCTTGGAGCTGATGTAAATCAAACAAATAAACAAACAAACATAATTGCCAGCATAGCTGCGCAATTGTGTCATCCGATAGGACGAGCCAATTTTTAGCATCGGCACAGCGAATGCGATCGTTGACAATTGGCAACGTGGATTTCCTGCGCATTGCAAATTACACGCATTCGATCCGACCTTGCCGTTCGATCAACATTTCCCAACCGAAATGGCCAGTTTATACAGCGTCACGTTGGCTGATAAGAGTTCAGGCGATAGGTGAGTCAGCAATGCATGTTGCATTGCTGGAATTGCGCAATCTGCATTGCGCAATCTGCATTGCCCCTATTTCCAGGCAACCTGGCCTCGATCAATCCAACCCATGGCATCTATCAACATTGAACGAGCTTCTTGAAAAGACTAATCCGGATAAATTGGTCATATCCCTGATGGTGGTGGATTTAGAAGGCGGCGAATGGGATGTATTTGAACAAATCTTATCAGCGGCTGCAATCTCAGTAAGCACCTTTTTGCATTGACTCATGCGATACAAATTATTGCACTATTTTTTAGGCATTCTCCCAATTGATCATGCGCGTACGAATTTGGCAAGGCGAAGAGAACGAGAATTATAGGAAATTCTATTCGTGGTTGTTTCAAATGGAAAGAATGGGTTATACGCCGTTCGATTTTCGAATGATCACAACGAATTACACTCGCGATCGAATGGAATGCAAGCCCAATTGGTGCTATGAATTAGGTTGGATTTTACTTTGATGCTTGCCTTCATTTCATGGTTGTGATGTGCTCGGATTGCGCAATTTTCATATATGAATGTACGGGCGAATATTTTTGCTAATTATATGCAACTTGATCGATTTATTGATTTTATCATCATGTGATAATTGCGTGTAAATTGCGCAATTCTCATATGCCTTAACGAAAATTTGAATTCGAGTTCAAATACCCCAATATGACTGATTATAAATGCAAATTTCGCAATATCATACATAATTTTAGCGCGAAATTTGAACCAATGATGTAATATATATCAAAAAACACGAACAAATCCAAAATTTACAGCAACAATATATCGAGGCAGATTGCGCGATTATCGATCATCGTGATCGGAAGGATGAAATAATTTAAAAACGTCGTACCAATCGCCCACGACCATATTGAATAAACGGGGATTTTCATTGTAAGACAAAACAGTCAACGTTTGGTCGTCGTCCACGTAACCTTTGTTGAGCAATGATTGGAAAATTCCTTGATGCAAATGATAATACTCCTCTAACGCCCTTTTATTGGCGCCGAAAAATCCCCCGTTGACCAACGTGGCACCTTGGCGATACATGTCTTTCAACGTGGTCGTTCGCAATTCGCTCGGACCCAATTGGATGAAGGTGATTTTCCCACCGATCTCCGGTGTCATGAGATTTTCCGGCGCCCAACGAGAGCCCGCCGGCGGATACTGGGCTTGACCGTGACCGTATCCCGCGTCTAGCCAATAGAAATATTCCGATTTGAACGGATTCCAATTGGCCACGTAATAAACGAAATACGCTTTCGAATTCATCAGGATATCGTATTCGGCGCTGATCGATTCCGGATGAGCACGCATCGAATGGTCCCATTCCGGTTTCCCTGGAAAGACAGGCTGGATTGCGCCATCTGCTGTCAGAATGCACGATCCGACACAATTGCGCAATGTAAAATTTGAATATTTCTTTTGAGAATCACTTACAATTAGCTTGTTCCTTATCGATCAAATCCTTGATCCTTTCGTAATGAGCATAAAGAGGTAATTGTTTTATGCTCATTTCTTGTATAATGGTTTTCTCCATCATCCCTGATCGATGTTGCCTGACGAATTTCGCCCCGTCCGGATCAGCGAATACAACCAGATAAATATCCAAGGCCAGCAGGCGTCTCATGTAATCCTGATACATGGAATACGGTCTCCGGTACAGGCTCCAATTCCCTCGGCCAATATCGAATATTCCAGTAACTATGGTGGATTTTGGAGCCGATTCGGTTGGATGAGCATTTTGTTCAGGAATATACATTTCGGCCGGCAGCTGTGGATTGGGGTCTTTGGATTGATCACGCTGATCGATTATCGATTGATCGGATCGACGACGAGGTACTGATTGATCATTCCGCACTTGATGGTATGGATATATCGATTGATCATCTCGGTGATCAATTATCGATTGATGATTAGACCGATCGATTATCGATTGATCATCCTGAGGTACAGGTTGATCATTCCGCACTTGATGGTTTGCATATCTCGATTGATCACCTTGGTGATCAATTATCGATTGATCATCCTGATCACGCCATTGATCACTTCGATCAGCCACTTTCAGAGCCTTAAATGCGTGCTTCTTCCTCACAGGCCTCTCCTCGGCCAATAAAAATTCATCCAAATCCGAATTGGCCCATTTCGAATTTTCAGCGCCAGATTTGAGGAATCGATTTTTCACCGATTCCCATTCATGTAATCGCCTTTTATGCCTCCAATCTTGGATGGATCTACGAACATAGGCATCTTCCAAATCCTCATTTGAACTCTCCTTTTGCGTGAACAGTAAAAAGGATAATGCGGTGATAAAAATAGCGATACAACTCGTGCACAGGCACTTTTTCCATCTCATTTTTCTGACAGTCCGAGAGAAGGTTGAAAATATTTCACTAATTCATCCAACAATTTCCACAGTATATTTGCATACGAACCAGTTTCGAAGGGGTTTTAAATATGTTGACACAAAGCATAGCAGGCCGAAATGTCCACTCAAACGGCTAACTACTCGATTGTCACTGGACCAAAACTGAGACCCCCAATGCGATGATTGGGTTTCGAATATTCAAATTTCAAACACCGACCAAATGGGTGTACCTTAGTAAAAAAACCTTTTTCACCGATTGGGCTCGCATGACGAGTGGAAACAGTTGGTTGCAATCTTTGAAAAAGAAAAGGGGATAAATTCAGGCTTTCTTCACATCCGCCTCCTTCAGCCTACCTCTGTTGGCTTTGCTTTTCGTATTGGAAGAAGAAGCTGTCAAATGGATATGTCCACCAGAAAGAGGGCTGACTAGTCAAGACCAATCTATCCGATCAGTCACCCATTCGGGCTGAAAGAAAAGCCGAAAATAAGATGTTCCTGAGGGGAACTATGCAGAAAACCTGGATGCGAAAGAAATGAAAACAAGAAATATTTTCAAACTGGACCTTGGCCGAGCCGCCTTTAACCTCCAGGGTTAAAAGACTAGGTCGACTGAAAGATTCCGATGAAATCATTCACATCTGCCCTAGCATTTGGCACCTGGTACAACCAATCGTAGCCACAAGCAGTGGCGGAGGAATATTTATTACTTTCTTTATGCGTTGGATGAATAATGCGTCAAGTTTTGAGTCAATAATGGCATTGCGCAATTATGGTTTCTGAAATTTATGATGCTGTACACGTTTTCTACAGTACGCCTTCTTCTTGCATGATATAGCTCAGGTGGTAAAGCATCTGCCCCTCAAGCCAAGGGTGCGAGTTCAAGTCCACCCACTGGTCAATTTTTTCAACTTTTTCAACTTTGACCTATTATGATCATAATGTAGGTAAATCAATATTATATTGGACACATTGTCATCAATCAGCCATAATTACATAAGATCCAGTATCAATCATTTTTCAAATAGTAACATACAGCATCGCATGGCTAAAGTCAAATTTCACATGATTGTCCATCATTAGACGCATGGTAACATAAATCTAATCAATATCCAAAATAATAGCAGATCCTCACTCATTTGAACATCACGTACATTTCTGGATCACAACCTTTGATCGTTCCAAATGTACAGTTTCAAGTGCCATAATCGCGATTGAATTTCTCCAATTCTTGTAATTGTTCACGCCTAGTGGTCGGTTTCACTTTACGCAATGCTTCTCGAAAATCGTTGGCCGTGATTGGGCGAAGCTGAAAGACGAATGCTGATCATTGATTGCAGTGATCAGATTGTCAGGGTCACACATTATCCACGGCTAATATACCCCTGCTGGGACACCACTGCCTCAAATGTCATCATATATGCACAAGGTTGGGTGGGGGAGGAGTGGAAATTCAAATTTTCCGCCCAAATTTTTCAAAAATTCGCAATTTTGGTCAAAAAATTCAAATAATGCGCAACTATCCTGAATTTTGGTTGGGGGTCAGACATGCATTTTCTCTAAAAAATATTCGCCCTAGAAGGGTCAACCGCCCAAAACCCTCCACTTGGGCATACATGTGTCAGATCATACAGGTGAATCTCGTTATAGTGGACGCCAGGGGACCGACCAAATGTGTCCACTATATCAAGCGTCCACAATATCGAGAGTTGACAGACAGTCA
The DNA here is from genome assembly GCA_034695185.1 of Discolaimus major. Classification (NCBI taxonomy): domain Eukaryota; kingdom Metazoa; phylum Nematoda; class Enoplea; order Dorylaimida; family Qudsianematidae; genus Discolaimus; species Discolaimus major. Next base: position 18,020 of record JAQIWJ010000440.1, read on the forward strand.
CAATTTTTCTTGGGACACCTCATGTTTTGCATCTTTTTGGAAAAAATTTTTGGATTTTCTAAATTCTGGCATGGTAAGGAATCCTCTATGTCCGATATGTTTTGTTTTCAGTGGTTCTTGTGACCTTTTTGACCATGACTGTGAAGTATAGCCAAATTTTTACCGTAGAAAAGGCGCGATGTCCACTTTAAAAAGAGCCGCGTCCACTATATCAAGCGCTGGAAAACACATGTGGTACAGCTAAGGGACCAAAAAGGCGTCCACTATACACAGTATCGAGAGTCCACTATATCAAGAGTCATAATGCATTGAAGTATACACCTTTTGGCAGGGACCAGCCCTCTGGTCCACTGTATCGCGGTGTCCACTATATCGAGGTCCACTATAACGAGATTCACCTGTAATTCTTACCTGATTATCTTTCATTCGAGTGAGTTCCTCAGTCGGCACATCTCGCAAAGGTCCCATGGCAGCTTCTTTGGCCAAAATAGTCAAATCGCTACTGGAATAACCGTCCGTCAAATACGCGATGGATCGAATATCCTCTGATGTCATGGAACATCGCACGTGTTTGACCAATAATTTTCGCAATAATTCTTGCCTGCATTCCAAATCCGGTAACGGAACGTAAATACGCTTTGGAAGACGCCTGAAAAAGCATGCGCATGGCTTTAATGATTTTTGTACACGCGAAAATATTTTACCTCAGAACTGCTTCATCCAAATCGAACGGCCTATTTGTGGCACCCATAATCAGAATTCGATCAGCTGCACTGCTGGCAACCTGCAATACACATGGTCAGTATTGTAATAGATTGACCAAAAAATGATGCTTACCCCATCAAATTGTAATAGAAATTCCGTTTTCAAACGTCTGGTCACCTCCTGTTCATCATGCGAACGTTGACAAAGAATGGAGTCGATTTCATCTGAAAATAGAACAGGTCATGATTGCGCAATATGCCAACTTGTCAAGGCCCATATCCGGCACCGATGGGCCATGAGGCCCATGGCGAGGACAGGCCAAAAATCAGCTTTGCCAGATGATCTACTTACCAATGAACACAACCGACGGTTGCAAATCCCTGGCCAATGTAAACAGCGTTCTAACAATCTTCTCGCCTTCGCCGACCTGCAAAAATTGCATTCATTCCTGGCTCGAGCATATTTGAAAAATGATGCTTACCCATTTGGACGTTAGATCCGATGCAGACACGTTGAAGAAAACGCATTTTGCTTCAGCAGCCACTGCTTTCGCCTGAAAATAAGGATCATGATGAGTCGAAAAAAGAAGAACACCCAAGATTGACTTACTAGCATAGTTTTCCCATTTCCAGGAGGACCGAATAATAGTAAACCTTGTACTGGGCTTCGTAAACCGGTGAATAACTGAAAAAAAGACTTGATTGCCCAATGCATGGTACTGCAAATTGCGCGATGCACGTACATGGCATTACTGCCAAGCAAAATGCATGCGACCTTCGACCTTGACATTCAAAATTCAAGGATAATAAATTCAAGGTCAACCCTTACCTGGGGATTCAAAGCAGGCAATATAACGGCTTCTCTCAACGCTCGTTTGGCATTCTCCAAACCGGCTAAAAATTCAAATTTCAATTACCAAACGACAGTATTCAAATGCTAAACGCTTACTTATATCAACAAACATAACGTTCGGCTGCTTCTCCAATACTTGATCCAAAATGGGATGGGCCAATTTCGGATCGATTCCTTTGATTCGTTTGACGTGATTCTGAAGAAATGATCAGGTCAGTGCTGGCTGATGAAGAATCAAAAGCAAAGTGGACCCATTAGCCGCCCTGAGCCCTTGATCCAGAACTGGCGCCCCAGTCTGGAGGTACAGGGCCACTGTAGGCGCTGCTGAGGAGAATCACTTACCATTATATCATCCGACGTTCTGGCTTGAGGAGTCAATTTATGTAGCGGTTGTTTCGGAGTCAATGGCGACATGACTGGTGTCCGACTTTTGGGCGATACGCTTCGATTACTCGTCTTCTTCGCTGGAGGCCTAGCTGAGAATGGTCTCGGCGTACCGTTACTGGTCGACGGCTTGTGGAGTAGATTTTCTGAAACAACCATGTTTCAGTACCGCATACAACTGGGAATTGCGCTGGTGTAGTGGTTAGCACTCTTGCTTTCTACTCTCATCAGATCAGGGTTCGATTCTCCCTGCCGGTATAAAGTTTTTGCGTATTTTGGTGTCGCTGTTCCCTCGAGCGCTCCGTCAGGAGTTTGGAGCAGATGTAGATCAAACAAACAAACAAGCAGCTTACCCAAATCCGCCACTCGACCTTTGGCCATTTCCAAATTAGTGATCATCTTGTCGCGTAATCTTTGCACACGTTCGTACGCTTCCGTACCACGACGTAAGCGGCTCAAATCGATTGTGGCGCCTTTCTCCAATTCGGCAATACCTTTTCGATAATTATCCAATGCGCTTTGCTTTTTCGTTTTGGCTGAAAAAACGGTGATTCGGGTTACTGTAAGCGCTGAGGGCAATAGTGGAAGGATACTGTAACCGCTGCAGCACAGGTCACGTGACTTGTATCCCAGGCAAAATGCACGCATTTTTTGCACGCATCACAAATGCGAATGATAAATAAATTACTTACAATCGAAATTTTCATCCAATTTCAATGCTTCCGTCAAATATTCGAATCCTTTCTTATGAAATTGCCGTACGCGTTCGAATTCCTCGTCGCCAGTTTGCTTCCACATTTTTCCGAAAATATTACTAACGAACAAAATCAGTGCCAAATAGAACTTTCGTAAATAGAAGAATAATTTCTGAATTGGGGTTAGTAATTTCCGACGATCGCGTTGAAACATAAAATAATGAACGGAAGTTCACATGGTTGTGTCATCGAATCATGGATTTTAAACTTGACTCGCATGACGAATTTATTTTTGTATTTTTGCCAAGCAATGCCTTGGCAACAGCGTGGGTGGTAAAACCGCGTTTGAGCCAGCTCCGACTGCTTATAACAAATTTAAAACGACGAGCCAGTGGAAAGCATAGGACGAAAAGGCGGGAAGCCTACGGTAAACGCATGGAACACGGCTAACCAAACGATCTCAATTTCAAGTGAATGTAATAAGATTATAATTACGAATATATCAACATTTGTGGATATTTGACTAGTATATTTCAAAGAGCACAAGAATATACAAAGCGATCAATCAATACACAATCAGGCGCATGTGAATACTGTTTCAAAAAATGGGCAAGAATCGATGTCATATGATTACCATGCATAAAGTACAGAATATTGAA
>JAQIWJ010000441.1:0-21299 GCA_034695185.1 Discolaimus major
GAAGCCGCCGAACAATTGCCAGGGCTGCGAGACGAACGTGAGAAATTGATTGAAGAAGTCGAAGATCTAACTCGCATCCAGCAAGAAACGAAAGACCGAAAAGAGGAAATGTGCGACGACTTGGTGGCCAAGAACTCGAAGAAAGCACTGACGCGGCCTGACGTAAGTGTTTTTTAAAATTTGAATCAGTACATGGATACTGATTGGGCCTTTTTATTTCAGAGCCAAAGCAGCAGCAAACCTCCGAGCAGGCGAAGTCCAAGCAAGAAATCTCCGAGCAGGCGAAGTCCAAGCCATTCGCCAAAGCCGAAAGATGAAACGAATCGTCCAAGCCGTTCGCCACAGCCGACTGGTGGAGGGAATCGTCCAGACCGTTCGCCAAAGCCGACTGATGAAGGGAATCGTCCAAGCCGTTCGCCGAAGCCGACTGATGGAGGGAATCGTCCAAGCCGTTCGCCGAAGCCGACTGATGGAGGGAATCGTCCAAGCCGTTCGCCAAAGCCGAGCGATGAAAAGGAAAGGAATGTGGTAGGGCGCCGACCTGAACCCATGGACGAGACTGGGTAAGTTGAATATTTCTGCCATGAGTGGCAATGATCTAATTCTCGCCTTTCTTTCAGACCCGCGGAAACGGATGCGTCGAGTACGGACGGCGGTCAAGGGAACAATATTGCGATCACCGTGGATGCCGACGTGATTGTGAATCTGGAAACCGAATCGTGCACGACCGTGACGGAAGACGGATACGACGTGGATTCCGATGCCAATGAATGATGAATGAAAGAAAAGATGAAAAATGTGATACTAGAAACTCGATCAAAGATGAAATATTTATGCGCTCGATTTTCTCGCTTTTGATGATGTGCTCGATTCCATGTTAGATAGTTTGATGGAAAAACTAGTCTTCGCGATTTATTGTGTGATTATTGCCTTGTGAAGTTGGTCATGGTGACGAGTCCAAAATTTCGCAATTTTGATATTGTGTGTACGGGGTTACTGTATGTTCGTATTTGAATTCGCGCCTTGTGCAATACGAATTCGCGTGTTGCGTCCTGCTTCAATCCACAGGGGAAAAAATTCGTCATTTCTACCTGGATTTTTCCAGAGGATAGTCGGTTTGGAACGGATTGGAAAAATTTGGATAATTTTGATTTATTTTATTGATCCACCGTGTGGATAATCGTCGATATTTGATACAATCGTATTAGTGATTATTATCTCGGCGATATTCGGTCATTTTGATTGGGTGAATTGCTGAAAGGAGCCTGGATAAAAACCTTGGCACTGGATACATTTTAAGAGGTTATAGACCAATCCAGTAGAAAATCCAATTTGTAAGCGGTTATCAGTAGGAATTTCGGTTCTTCTGGCCGGGCTCGCCCCAGTGAACTAAGGCCCAGGCTCCTGAAGGCTCAGCAATTATGACCCCAATCCCCAATGCCCTGTGATGGGGGTAAATTCGTCGATAAATCCTCCGCTTATGAGGTGAAATCGTCTTATTATTATCGATTATTCGAAAACATATATTCAAAATTTGGTATCGATATTGAAAGAATTATATGGGTAAGGTCACATCTGGAATGCATTTTCTAATTAACCTTTGTTTCAGGTTTGCAAAAAGAATATTTTCGAAACCGGTTGAGGTGAGCTGAAGTTGATTAGGGCTGACAGTCCCATGAGTCGGCGGATGCAATGAGGCTCCCGGTTATAAATAATTCACGGTTGAACATTTGGCCTAAATGAAGGAAGATTATGATTTGAGATTTGTTATTGACCATGAATTTTGGGGGCGATTTGGTATTTTCGGGTGACTACCCATGTTGACAATATTGTTGACAGGGGATAATAGGTGGATTATTATCAGTGAAGATCATGTTTTGAGGGACCAGAATTTCGTGATTATGTACGTGGGTCATGCCCGATTTTCTGGAAAATATGTATTGTCAATACATTGCGCAATATGGGACATCCACAGGAATATTAATTTAAAAATACAATTGGAAATATTCCAAAGCATAAATTCAAATATACAAAGACATTTTACAGGGTTCAAGAATGTAATAACGCCGATATTCATTGGCTATACACTAAACTGAACTCCCTGATCATATATCTACCATTTTCACCAATTCCGATTTACCAAACATCATAATTACACTGGACACATCAAACCCGGATATCAAATAAAACTAATAAAGCCGACTAATAACACTGAATATTTGCACAGAAAAAAAACCATTGCCCATTCTAGGTTGACACATAGAAATTGTACTTCATCGCCAGCGTAAAAATGATCACCATGCAAGAAAATCATCACGGGCTCCTAATACGGATAATTATTGCTCTTTACAAAAAAGATGACTACAGAAATTCAGATGATCAAAAAATATGACGAAGCTACGTTGAAGTTCTTCTCATGTACAAAAAATTGGGATTGGAAGCAGCTAACGAAAACCTTTCTATACAAAAAAAGAATCCACTCACCTCACGGCATAAAATTTCAAAAAACCAACTAAAACGCTGCCATTTCAAAAGAAGGAAAGCTTCCATAAAAATTCAACTCGCCTCGTTTCGATTGCCTTCCAACGGAATCGAATCAGCTAGTGTTTGTGGCGGAGACCGAGTTGGAGACGCTGGTGATGGCGACGTGACCAGAGGATAACAAGTAGATACGACGACGGGTGATTCGACGACTGGCGTTGGGCTGTTGCTGTCACGGTTCCTTTGCTGCCGATGATCAGTCGAAGTTTCCGAGGTCTTTTCCGTTAGTGATTCCAGCACCGATTCAACCAGGGGACGCCTGAAACAGAAATGAATCGTCAGAGATATGATAAACCATCTCTCAAAGCAGCAATTCGTACTTACATTGCATGTAGCCCTGCTCCAGGTGGCACGCCAGGAATTTCTTGATTCATCAGGATTCGTAAAACGTAATCCGCATCCAGGTCCTCGTCGTTGTCCGACACATTGACGATGCCTGCAAATGGGGGAATTGCATTAAACGCTGTTCACAGTAGAACAGCATGCATGACGCAATCAATTTGCACCATAAATGCAAAAAATACAAGCAGCTTACTTTGTATTCTTTCGCGTAATCGCGATTCCAGCTCACGTTCTTTATCAACCGCTTCGTTACAGACCTTCGGAGCGGCAGGAAATGTGACTAATACGATGCTCATGTTGTCCTTGCTGCCCTGAAAACAACAGGATCATCAGTACATTTCTCAGCATCAAGTAAAAACTGCTTACCTTGGATAAACAAGAATCAATAACCTGATTGCAGATTAATTCCAGCCGATCCGTAACCCGCATACGATTTCGAATAAAATCGCATAATTCGTGATTAGTCATCGCGTCGAATATGCCGTCGCATGCCAATACCAAGAATTCGTCGTGGCCGAATTCGCGTTCAACCACTTGAATGTCCGGCTCGGGGCTGACCAATTGAAAACACTGTCCCAATCCGGGTACACTTTTGTATTCGTAATCGCCGAAAGCCCTCGAAACGGCCAATGATCCATTCACCCTTTGAATAACCACTGATCCGCCGGCGTTCAATATGCGATCACGTTCTTTCGGTAAATAAGGCTTATGATCGTCGGTGGCGGAATAAACGCTGCCATTCCTGCTGATCAAAGCTCGACTGTCGCCCAAATTGGCAATGAATACGTGCGACGGCGCGATCAATGCGCAAACGGCGGTCGATCCACTGCGTTCATTATCGCTGTATAAATCCGGCAATTCTCTCATTCGTTCATCCAACGACAAATAGGCCGTACGCATCCCGCGCGTCACCAGTTCGATTTGAGTCGAATCCAATTTCGATTTCAAAGGCAGTTGCTTGGCTAATTCTTGCATATCCGGCGAATTAATAATGGCTTCCAATAAATGGGTGGAACAATGTCGAGCCACTTTGTATCCGGCGTGGCCATCGTAGACGGCGAAGAATGCCCAATCGGTCCACGGGATCGGCATGTCGTCACCACCGCGAGCCGTATGCGCGTCTTCCATTTCAATACGCCACCCTTGCATTGCCGCGATGCCGAATCTCAGTCCCGAACCTTGGCCGCATTCGTTCGATTTCTCGGTCCGTGGTTTATCCAAGAACGCTCCCATTGTAGTTGGAATTGCAGACGATCGACGCGTAATAATCCACTATGATGATCCAATACCGATAATCGTGCCAATCCGATCCGACGTTTTCACTGAAATAAGGGCTGGATTTAGGATTGGGCGACAGTCGTTCATTTGCATGTGAATTTTATCAGCAATACGCCAATCAGAGCTGATATGTTTGCTGACAGCATTCGGTTGTGAATGAATCCACACCGGAGAATGACCACGTGGCCAAAATTTGTGCCAACACGATCTAAATTCCTACGCATATGCTCGCATGTAAAATCTTCAGCCAGCATCGGCTATTTTTTCAGTGACAGGATGCAAATTGCATGCAGCAGCATCCAAAGACTGCAAGTGAGTCATGCTAGTGAAATGCAAGATGACACTTCACAACTTTTCATACCTGCAAATTCTGCGGCGCCAATCGTAATTTTCCAATGGATCGATCCATAATCAAATATCCAATAAACGAAAATAATCCAACCACAAATCGCAACCCTGAAAATCAATCGATAATTAGCATTTATGCTTGAGACCGCCTAAGTTTTAACCAAAAACATCCAAGCCAAGGAAAAGGATAACTCACCAAGGTGATAAAGAAAAATAAGATAGAAAGAGTCGTATCGTAGGATGCGAAAATCCAGCCGTGTGAGTGTCGAAATTCAGAATTTGCTGGCGGTTTCTTCCTCTTGCTTGTGTACACACGAAAACGACCTTTCCCGTTCTCTCTCGTTTGATTTTCTTCTTTTTCTAATTGAGAATACTGCCAGCCGCTAGGAAAGTTTCTTCTGACAGCTAACACCAGCCGGCTGGTTTGAGACGGTCGATACTGATATAAACAGTTTGCCAAAGAAATGCTTATCGCAAGCTTCAAACTCAATTGCCGTGAAAAACATGGCAGAACGGGCGGGAAGGTGTACGGTATACGCATGGAGCTCGATGTCTGCTGGAGCGCAACATTTGTGGCTCCGAGGATATGCTTATAACAAGTTTCAAACCGGCCGAGTACGATAAACATAGAACGGAAAGGCGGGAAGCATACGGTAAACGCATGGAGTCCGATGTCTGCTCCAGCGCGCGAGGCAATGAAATTCCGGAATTTTATTCAATTTCGGAAAATTATAAAGAAATCACGAAAATCATGGCCGATTTTGATGAGAAATCAGGCTCCGTACATTGCTCGACATCGTGGGGATCGTGGTTTCAAACAGTGGATGTGATTTACGTCGAAATTAATTGCAAAGACCCGATTAATTCCAAACAAATACGATGTCAAATCAAACCGCAATTTTTGGAATGCTCTGTGAATGGAGAACGGATCGTAGAGGTGAGTAATTGGCTATTTTCTGCTTTTATGACCAGAATTCTTGCGAAAAATTCATATCTTTCATCTGATCAGGTAGTTATCCAAAATTCTGATGTAATAATCGATTTTCTTGCAGGGCACTTTGTTCGACGTCGTACGACCAGACGATTCAACTTGGACGTTGGAAGATAAACGAACAATTCGTATTTTATTGACCAAAGCTCATCCGGACGCTGGAAATTGTTGGAAATCCCTGCTACGTCAATCATCTAATTCTGATGGTCAAATTTACGAAGTGGATTCATACGTATTCGATCAAATGCAACGGAAATTGACATTGGAACGATTTCAAAAAGAGGTGAGACATTTGGATGTATTTTTACAAGCAGTTTTGTGAAATGGGTCTTCGACCTGTTTCAGCAACCTGGATTTGACTTCAGTAATGCTGAAATCACTGGCAATTACCACGATGGTGGTCCGCGTTTGCCAATTTGATCAATGAAGATATGGATAATGAAATTTGAGCTAATCTCATTCCGCAATTCATGATATTCGGGCATGAAATGCTGCCGATTTTCCATTATTATGCATTGCAATTACACTGATGATCATAAAAAGGTCTTGTACCCATATTCATTGAGAATACTCTTTCTCTTGCAAAGTTTCTCTAGACTCGTCCTTCAAAACTTGTTTGACGTGTTCAAAGCAGTTTTATTGCAAAGGACGTTCAGCGTCTGCTGGTGAACACGGAAGGTTCCTTATCTCAATTTCATCAAAATTAAAAAATTCTTTCGGCTGAGAGGAATTGAGGTTACTGAAATATGGCTGCTTCAATTTTTCGACCCGGCTTATTTTCTGGCAAAGTGGCAATTGTCACTGGCGGAGCTACAGGCATTGGAAAAGCAATTACTCAAGAACTGCTTCATCTTGGTACATTTGAATGACTCATTTTTCTCGAATTTATTCATGGATCATTCCATGAAACATCTAACGATACCCTATTATTTCAGGCTGCAAAGTGGTCATCGCCTCGCGAAAATTGGACCGTTTACGTGCGGCTGAGGAAGAATTCAATGCGAAATTCGCGGACAATTCTGGCAAGAAAGTGACCGCTTTCGAATGCAACATCCGGCAAGAAGATCAAGTCAAAGCGTTGATGCAACGTACGCTGTCCACATTCGGACGTATCGACTTCTTGGTCAATAATGGCGGCGGTCAATTTCCTTGCCCAATCGCCAACATGAGTCTGAAAGGTTGGAATGCGGTTATTGAAACGAATTTGACCGGAACATTCTTGATGTGCAGAGAAGGTAAGCGGATTTGAATTTCTTGCATATTGAGCATCAGCAAGTTTCATAAGAATAGTGGCATAATGCAGTATTTGGCACATTTTGGTGTCTAAATGAGAATGCAAGATAGTCGGTGAATAAATTTCAGTATATAATCATTGGATGCGTGACCACGGCGGTTCTATCGTCGGTATTATCATGCCCCTTGCACTTGGATATCCAGGAATGGCGTGAGTTTCGCATGTGCATGCTAAATTTTCATTCATATGATGATACTCCCCGGGGTCACGCATCGAATCTGCTGGAACATTCTGATGAGACTGTCACTTTTTGTCATTAGCATTTAAATTTTGGATGCGTGACAATGGTGGGGTTATCATCAATATGCTTGTCGTTATGGACAATGGCAAGCCAAACGTTGCGTAAGATTTCCATGCTAAAATCACCGCCGTGGTCACGCATAATTCAGCTATTGCCATTGCTTGACGTAAGATTTCTAATTTACAGCTTACAATAGCTGGATGCGCGATCACGGTGGTGTGATTGTCAATATGCTGGTCATCATGGATAATGGCTGGCCTTTGCAAGCGTATGTAATCCTTCCCTCGCATGCATATGCAGATTTATCTTCAGTATTATTATCTAATCACGACTTTTATTTCAGGCACTCCGGAGCTGCAAGGGCTGGTATCGAGAATTTGACGAAAAGTTTGGCCATGGAATGGGTTCAAAGCGGCGTCAGATTGAATTGCGTGGAACCGGTAAGCTTTTCATCAGAAGATCACAGCTCAATTGTTAATCGTGCATTTATTTTCAGGGTACGATTTATTCGGATACTGCCGCAGCCAATTATTCGGATTCGAAACTGTTCGAAAAGGCTATTCCGCATATTCCGATGTACCGTTTGGGAACCGTGGAAGAAGTATCGGCATCCGTCTGCTTCCTGTTATCGCCTGCAGCATCCTTTATCACCGGCTCGACGATTCGGATCGACGGTGGCCAATTATTGGGTCGTGCTGGAATGTTCTTGGACGGTATTCCCGAACACAAAACGTCGATTCCGTTCAAATGGCAAGATCAGAATTCCGGACCAACCAAATCGAAATTGTGATTTGGCTTGATTGAAATTGGCAAATGATCAAGGTGTGACCTCGATGATTCATGGTTGGCAAATTTGGGTGCTAATGTTTATGATTATGGGAATTAAACGTAGCTAGTTATCACTGCCTTGGGTTCTGTTGATTACTGTTGAAATCAGTTCTATTTTGCATATTGGGCTTTTTGATATTGTCTGATTGTGTACCTCGTTTTCAGATCGGATTCCAGAATGACCACGTCGAATGGCCAGGATTCGAGATCCAAATCGACCACGGAAATCGTTCATCTCCTGCCCTGCAAAATCGATTACGTTGGTCCAGCACCGGTTGCGCAATATTTCGATGCGACTCGATCCACGAACGGCGTGGATGGAACCGAAACGGCCAGCTTCCGAGGCCGACCTTTGAACGGAGCCGAAGTTCCAATTCTTGAAAACGGATATCGATTGTACAAAGCCGAATTGATGAAACCGATCGCGAACGGTGATTGCCATCCATCACCGTCCAATTTCCAAATCAACGGCGATATTCAACGACTCATGTATTGGAATTTGGATAAGCCTACATCGGCCACGGATCCATTACCAAAATTGATGCAATTCTTGGCTGGTGCGAAGGCGTTTGCTGATCAGAATGCGGAGTGACCAATGATCGCCATGTGATCTCTGTTGGTGCATATTGATTAGGTATCGATATTCTCAAGTAAACTTCGAATGTTCCATGTGAGGGTTACTGTATGATCAATTAGTCCATTGAGACTGAATATCTTGAACTGTGATTTGCATATTTGGTATCTGAAATATCTCGATTTTAGGTCTCGATCGATGCGGAAATCATCGATGATATGGTTATTGCTATTGGTCCCGGTATGGTCCGAACTGTTCAGTACGGGTCTAGCGGTCGGCGTATCGTTCTCGTTCGCCAGTTTGTACGCGGGCGTGGATTATTTCAAATGCAGATGGTACGAGTGTTGCAACGATGATTGGATACCGAACAATGCCGCTGGTAAGGATTGCGTATGCAAATTTTGAAGCCATTGTGTAATTATTGCGCAATCGGCTTCCGAATCCAATACCCCCATTTCAGGATTGAAAGAATCACTCAATCGACGATTGTACGGTCAACATTTGGTCATCGATACAGTGGCCAGAGCGATACGAGGTCATGCGACAAATAAGAATCCGTCCAAAGCGTTGGTGATGTCATTTCATGGATGGACCGGAGGTAAGCAATTTTTGTCTACGACCAAATCAATGCAAAATTTTCAATTGCAGGTGGCAAGAATTACGTCAGCAATATGATCGCCGAGAATATGTACAAGAAAGGAATGCAAAGTCAATACGTCCATTTCTTCACGGCCAAACTGCATTTTCCGCATCCGCACGAAATCGATCAATATAAGGTAGGAAAAAATGTCAAAATGCCATTCTCCGAATTGAATGCATCCTGTTTCAGACTCGATTGCAAACTTGGGTCCGAGGCAATGTCACTCGATGCGGTCGCAGTTTATTCATATTCGACGAATTGGACGAAGCGAATGTTGGAATATTAGAAGCCGTCAAACCGTTCATCGATTATCACAATGAAGTTGATGGCGTGGATTATAGGAAGACTATTTTCATATTCATCAGGTAGGCTTCTTGATGGTCGATTAGTGACCGTGGCTGAAACAAACGCCGTTTCAGCAATACCGGCGGCAAGTCGATTGCGGAGAAATCGTTGGAGAATTGGAAACGAGGCAAAGCGAGAGAATCGTTGACGTTGGCGGATATGGAGAAAGTGATTCAATTGGACGCTTATAATGAAGCAGGTTGGTCCATTATAAATGCTATTCAGCAACTCATCTCTAACGCACCAGGTAGATCGTTGATGGGGTCTGCCAATCAGGGCCTGTGATCCAGCCATTTCAGTCAACGCTGACCGATCGCTGACGCAAACATTTCGTTTCAGGCGGCCTCAAATTCAGCCAATTGATCTCCAACAATTTGATCGATCATTTCGTGCCGTTTTTACCACTGGAGCTCGACCACGTCAAATTATGCATCCGCGATCATTTTCGTTGGCGTGGCATGGAGAATCCGGGCGACGACCGAATACGTCGAGTGTCCGAGATGCTTCAATATTTCCCGAAAGACAATCCAGTCTATTCGTCGTCCGGATGCAAACGGGTGTCGCAAAAGGTCAGTTTATTATTGGAAGAAGAATTGGACGAATTGCTATCGGCTCCAGGATTAGAGCACAAAGAGCTGTGACACGTGCGGATTGGATATTTTTTTAAATAGGATTTTATATTTCGAGTTCTTGTATACTGTACCTGCGAGGAGGCTTTTTCATGTGATGATGATGCTTTATCATAAAACATTAGCTCATTAGAAAGCTTATGTGATAAGATTGGGTTTTGACCCATTGGAATGCTTGAATTCAAATATCGTTTTTATATGCGACGCCTTGTTTACGAGGATTATGCGATGATCCTGGAGTAAGATATCAATGGAATCGGTGGATGATAGGCTCATCCGTCTTCCATCCCTTGGGGAAAGAGGCGAGAGAGAGAGGAATGCTTTTAGTTTGATTCTCGCCCTTAGCTAGATCCGTGGGCATTGGCGTTTTTCCTTCTTCACCCTGTTACGTTAATGCGATTAGCACAAAGCTTCATCGAAATCCCCATTGCGACGTAATTCAAGCGTCGCTTAGATACGGGATCATGGTGAAGTCCGAAATGCTTTTATCCCATCCCCCTACCTATGATTATGATACCAATGAACGAAAACGTCTTTTCTATTCACGCTTCATCAAATTTTACGTCAATGCCGAAAGGGAAAACTTTCCAATACACGGCGTACTGTATTAGCCCGTGCGGTTACAGTACGCCTTCGCACAGGTCCGTTGTACGAAATTCTCTTCCATCCGAAATTTGGGTGAATTCAAAAAGCCCATACTGATTTCTGGTCAGAAATTATTGCGCAATATCGCAGCCTGCAATCATCCTAATCACCTATGGTCAGAATAGTCAAACTATTGCGCAATCTTGAATTATGACAAATGATGCGCAAAAAATATGCGAAAAAATTCCATATATTCATTCATGAGTACACGAATGCGTACGCGTGCCGTGGAAATTTCGAATTGATTGTTGTATTGTGGGGGTGTTTTAGAAAATGAGAACGAAGCGAGAGCGAGAGGGGCAGATGGTTTTAGGCGAAGAAGCATGGATGGGTCGAATAATGAGAGGCAATGCATGCACGGCGTCTTTTGTGTCAACCCCCGCAGGCTGACACGGGTTCCCTGGACCGGAAATAAAAGATGCCATCCCCAAACCAAGAGATACTGTACGACCGAAATCATGCCGAGACGCTTTTCAAAGAAAGAAGCCCCCACGCTTCACATTTTTACAAGCAACAGCGTGGGTTTTTAGGCCAACCCACGCCAAGCCACCGAGGTGCTTATGGATAATGAGAATTTTCAAGCGGGGGCTTGGATTACGTGGATTACTGTAATGCATAGGCCAAATGGGCAGGTGCTAGGAAAATGTGACGCTACTCAATGAGTGACCACCGGTCGAGAAGTCGCGTGCCGCTTGTCACAGACGATCATCTATCCGAAGGCCTTGTCCCACTAAAGGTCACTAGGTCACTGACCATGCTCCATCATCGGTCCTATGATTATATTGGGCCAAGGGGAAGAAAAAGTGACCAATTGCAGCATTCGAGCAGGTGCACTAGTATTCAATGTCTCTGGCAGCTGCGTGCGTAACATTAGAGGAAAATTAGGGTGTCTTCCATATCCTCTGTACTATATGTACCTGGGCGAAAAATTTCCTCTCTTTGAAAAGGGAATGGCGTACAGTGCAGTGCATGCTGTGCCTCCCCCAAGGGAAGATAGGGAGAACGTCCATTGGTCGGGCACACGTTGACCAGGGAGACGTTGGTCGCGTGCCACAAACACAAGGGCCATCCTCACCCCCTCCCCTTTTATGGTTTGGTAGGCAGCTGGATGCCGGATATGCTTGCTAGTGGAAGTGAAAACGAGAACCCTGCCAGAAGCCGTGTGCATCTCTCATTCTAGTCAATCGTGAACCGTGCGATGCGGTAGCGTGTACAGTCTCTATATGACCAGTGTCCAACACATTCGGAGTGTGATCATCTAGTCGAATAGTGTACAAAAATCCTTCCTCCTCATCTATTCCATCCGTATACATTCTTCAAAATTAGTCTTATTCAAACGAAAATGACCAGTCCGAGTGGAATTGGTGAATTGGTCACTCGTGATTTCCTCCTTCAACGTCTCATGCAAGATTCGCAACGTTTACGTCAAAACGCGCAATCTAGCCTAGCGCCGTCTTCGAGGCGTCGAAAAGGAGCTCCATTGAAAACGGATACTTCGTCTACGTCAACCGCAGAAACGGATTCGGAAGAGAACAACGAATCGGGGACCGAGAAAATGTTCCCGTCTTCGAGTAATCTTCAATTATTCCAAAATCCATTGCATCAATACGCGGCTACGTTAGCGGCCGCTCGTTTCATGCAAGCGGCCGCCGTTTCCTCGCATCCGCCCAGCCCGATGATTATGGAACAATATCCCATGCTGTATCGTAGCTTATTCCCTTCGTTGACCAATGGTCAAGGAACCTTGGGAAGTGGAATATTCCCGCATTCGAATACGGAGAAACGTATGGCTTCGATTAGCCTCTCGTCGCCCAAACAATCTCAAACTACGCCTAGCCCCAGGAAACGAGCGCCGCCCAAATCCAAGGATACCGTATCACGATCGCCCATCCTGGGGGGCTCCACGTGCGGTACGCCGAAAAAAGCGCGAGCCATTCGTCGGATCCAATTCGACGACGAAATGTGCTCGCCGGTCAGCGGTATGTACATTAAAGATCTGGACGATTGCGTCATCACGCCCAAATCGCCGCTCAGCCAATCGGAATCGGACGCCGTGGACGACACCGCGTGTTGGGTCGACGCGACGGACGAGGCTAAATCGGAATTAGCTAAAATACCCAATCTGATCGGAGCTTACGTGTGTCGATTGTGTCGGGTTCGATATTCGGACGCGTTCCAATTGGCCAAACACAAATGCCCGCGTATCGCGCACGAGGAATACAGGTGTCCGGAATGCGAGAAGATCTTCTCGTGTCCGGCCAATTTGGCCAGTCATCGACGTTGGCATAAACCGAAAAACGGTCACCCCATCAGTGCGGATACGAAAAACCCGATCGCCAGTGATCAGCCGGACGACGGTCCGATCGATTTATCCCAACGGATCACGGATATCGATCCGTCCGATACGGGGATTGGGAAAAATGATCAGCAGGATGAGGAGGAGAAATCGGAGATCGTCTCGACGCCGCAATATCATGAATGCCTGGAATGCGGCAAGAGATTCGACGCTCATCGATGGCTCAGAGCGCACGCGGTAGTACATACGAATTTCGATCATCAAAACGGCGATCATCGGGAATTGCAATGCTCGGAAATCGGATGTCCATTATGGTTCTTATCGAACGACGCTTTGGAGAAACATCAAAGAAGGGCGCATCCGAAATTCGTCTGTAAATTTTGCCTCCAATCGTTCCCCACATCGCCCGCGTTGACCAGGCATATCAATCGGCAACATCCGGCGTCGATCGGAGAATGTCGCGTGATTTTATTGCCTCAATCCACGCCTAGTAGAGCTTAGGTATGATTTCGCAATCAGTTTTTTCACGTTCCCTTTTTCGAATTCCTTTTTTGAATTCACTTCGCATACATTCCACGAGTACAGCATTTTTGGGCATACTGTAACCGCAATTTTCTCATCAGCATGCGATTTGAATGTATTTAAAAATTTAACACGACCCCCGGATCGGGAAGCAGATGCTTGCCAGTGATTTCCTCGAGTCTAGGTCAGTCAACCGGACTGGGCCTGTTTTCTCCCCCCAATTTTAAAATGAGACGTATTGTTGCGAAATTTTTCTCTTCTCACATTCATCAATTCAATATGTAATAGGAAAATGATTAGGAATGGACGTTGCCCAGTTTCCCCCGCTGTCCAGTTTGAAATTCGTATAATTACCCATACTCCTAAACCGGAGGGATTAGTGAATGGGGAAATTTAAAAATTTTTAAATTATTCAAAAGGTGTAGTTGAAATGAGATTTTATACGTTTTATATACGAGGACGCATGCGTTATTTTTGTCCACTGACCCTGGCACTATTTATTGTTACATTTCGCCTCGTTATGTGTATAAATTTTTGAATGCAATTACACCCGGCACCGGGGTCCGGTCAGTGAGAAAGGAAAATGTTGCATAAATTTTGTATCATGTGAAATTTTTTTCGAATAGATAATCATGATATTCGTATTTTTTTGCATGACCAAAGGGCGTACTGTAATTCAAATGCAATCGAATATTTTCTGCGACCAAAGTCAAATTGAATAATTCGTCTATTCGATGTACTAAGAATGAGTCAATTTTTTGTATCCACCATTCATGGACTGGGTTTTTTTTGTCTTTTCTGGTCACATTTTAATGCACACGTATGTATGCACCTGCCTTTTTTCCACGCGAAAATTGGGCCTTGATTATGAATAAGAATCAATAGACCAGATGTTTGTGGGATTAGTGAATTCGTCTATAAATGCCCAGGTATGAAAAAATATGCAAATTTACAAAAGCCACGCGAGCTTTGAATTTCCCCTTGTCAGGTATATTGTACGCAAAAATATGCTTGCAAAAGTCATGCAAGCTTGGTTACTGAATTTCCAAAATATGTTTACAAAAGCCATGCGAGTTTTTTTCCTAAGCTGAAATCGAGCTTCTTATTCCTGCGGCAAAAAGCTGATGCAAAAAATCCTAATCTATTGCCGCAAAAATGGCATCTGGTCGTGGGATTTATTATGTACATTGAATTCGGAACGTAAGCATACGCCGAAAACGATGCTCAACGAAACGAATGCGGGTCAAGCTTCGGTTTTGGAACGGTTGTACGCAATCTGTTCCAGTATGCCTTCTTTTTCTAGAGAAGGAATATGATTTTCGGCATCTCTAATTACATGAACGGGGGTCTAAATTCGAAAAAAGCCACTATGACCTTTCCTTTTCCGGGTAAATAGACGGGTCGACTAGGGTCAACGGAATGGTCAGCAGCTGCTTTTCGACCAGTACATGCCCAAACAGAGATTCCAGCTTTCATTTTCTCTCGTTAAACAGATGTCGATTTTTCCCCAATGCTGACCTCAAACGTCCTCGCCGGAAAGGAGAAATGGAAAATTCGACGCCCCCCCCCAAACTGATCCGTGTATATTCAAATGTACAGGCATCCTTTTATGAACAATAGACTAACAACGGCGCGTGACCATCGAAATTTTCGCCTTGTTCTTTCTTTTGTATGCTCTCATTAAAAACAGCAGTAGGATGGATTTATTGGAAATAGAAAACGTACGCAATCTGCTACGCATTTTGGGACAGGGGCATGGCCGGAAATTTGCACAGCCGGTGTAGAAATGCACGAGTCGAAAATTAGAGCTAGGAACATTTTCGAGAGGAAAAGGGACTGTATTCAAATTGAATTCCTTCGCGTACGCATTGCAAGTCATGAAGATTCAGAATTCAAATTGGGCAATTTTTCATGCTGGATGTGCACTGACCGATTACAGTAACCAGATGGGAATTTTTCACTATCCATGGCATTACATTCTATGACAATTTTTGTGCAAAATTACAAGTTTTTGCGGCACAAAATTTCGGCTGAAATCATTTCCTGATTTCTGTTTCAAAAATGTAGCCCAAAAATTTGCATCTACAGCCGGGAAAAGTAAAATAGAAAGGTCCCACCGAGACTTGAACTCGGATTACTGGATTCAGAGTCCAGGGTGCTAACCATTACACCATGGGACCACGCACCCCAGTACCGTCCACCACAACTAAAATTATTTTGAAAATAGTGATTTATTTTTATCAAGAATAAGTTGAATTTGTGAAATTCCAAGAAACCAAATCAGTGGTATGAAAAATTGATCATTTCTGACGTGGCCCCAAACACATGCTAATTTGGTCCTGTGCCAAAATAATTTTACATTGATCTTTGTAAGTACTTTGAAATTTGAATATTTGCAGCAGAATTCGTGAGGTGATGCTTCAAGCACCGCCAACTAAAGCATGTACCAAAAGTCATTTTCCACTCGTAAGAACCAAGCGATGATAGGCTCATGAAAAACTATGCTAAATATTGCTACGCTATTGAGCCTGCGATCATAAAAATCGTTAATCCAAATCTTCAATTTTGTTCACTTTTCCGAGGAATAAATTCGTTCTGGTCGGATTGTGAACCAAGCAGAACATGAACGGACGATTTGCGACGAACGGGATCGGTTGTTCGGGTGGATAAACTATGCTCGATCTTTCCGCAGTCAATACAGCAGTCGCAGCGGCCGCTTCCGTTCCGTTTTCGTTCACCTGAAACGAGATTGCGCGATTTAGAGGCGTGGGAGGAGCCAGATGTTGGCTTCAGACCAATGAGAAGGGGCGGTTCATAGCGGTTACAGTAACCCGCGAAACGGTAGCTTCGAGACAGCCCGCAGCGGTTACAGTACGCCATATCGTACCTTGATAAAAGCCTCGTGAACAACTGCGTCCACCTCGTGCGATCCGTCCAGCATACGATTCAGTCCGCCATCGAACATTTTATCCATTCCGATTTGTTTCAAAATGGCGGTCAAATCCGTCGGTGTACGTACGCTGAAGGCGGGAATTTCGAACGCCACTTTCCTAAACATAGCGCCTCGGGCCAACGTTCTCAGGTTATTCGAATTCAATCTCGATTCGATCGATTCGATACCGGTAGAATTGTCTTTCGGTTTGATAATGTACATGATCATTGGTACGTCCTTGTACGGGATACCCACAATTTCCGCCATATCGTTGGAATTGTACAAATATTGGCCGGTTTCGATCATGAATTTCACCTATATACGATTAGTATTGATCGAATACAGTATTAGGAAATCATCTGTTTACCGATTGAGCTTGAGCTTGAGCCAATGCGTAGAAATGGCGATTTTCCGTTCGATACACTTTTTCCCAAGCGGCTTTGAAATATAATGCATTGACCAGAACCACGGTCGTTGCTGGAGTGATAATCCTGGGTTTTATCAGTTCGGCTATTTTGCCCATGGTTACGTTCGAGACCCAGGAATTGATATTTTGCCTAGATCTATCGGGGTTATTTACGAAATCGGCCGACGCGACATTGGATCCGAAGCATTGCGTCGCTTTCGTTTTGAATTCATCTTTCAACACGAGTTGATTACCGTGCCAAATTCCGTTGGCCACTCTCAAAGTGCCAACGGTGCCTTCCCGAGTGAAGACGCGTAAATTCTTCTGCAACGATTGATACATTTGTTCGACTACGTTCGGTTCTTCTCGGGCCGATTGGAGGGCGGTTTTCAGTTGGTTCCGAGTTTCGCCCGTGGCTCCTAATTCGACCAAAGCCAACGCCAAGACGATGGACGCGGGCGAGAAGACGATATTCTTCTCAGCATTGGCCGCAACGATCTTTTCATACAATTTCCACGATAGATCACCGATCGGGACGGCCGTGGCGTTGCTCGCAGCACCGTCGGAGCAACTGGCATTCTGCTGACCAGTGGCTATTACCGAGATGATGGTCGAAAGTAGGAGAAATCCTGAAATCATGCGACTGCATGTAATTGCAAATTGCGCAATATGCCAATTTTAGGATTCTGCTTTTGTTCAAAGTGTGAATTTGCATAAAATTCCAGAGCTTACCACACAAAAGAAAGACCTGCATTCTTCGCCAGCCCACTTGGAAGTCTTCTTTCAAAATGAGCATTAGGTGAATCTGCTGAAAGCATTAGGAGAATCCTGCGAAAAGCAAACTTTTGTTGTGAATCTATTTCGAGCAAGTTTAGAATTTTCGACACGTGGGCTGGTCGTAAGCATTTTGCTACCAAACAAGTGAATAATGCGTTGGGTTGATAAAGGCAGCTGTGATCGTAAATCATAGTATTGAGAAATTTGCTGAAAATTTCGCAATAGGCTTTTAGGCATGCGTTGAAGGCGTGCTTCAGGATTCTTGTTAGTAGCATGTGTTGATTAAGCTGGCAATAAAATGGTGTTACGTCACGACTGAATATCCCATCACAAAATATCCCCGACATCAGGAATGGCCTAAATTTTAGCTGCTGGCATAATTGCTGCATAAATCGCAGAATATACTGGCAAAAATCGATTTTTGAACTATCGATTTCCAAAATGATCAGACCGTGATCAATTTTCACATTTCAACGCAAGGCTGCTTCTGTTGGGATGGTACAGTGTATAGTGATTTCCATGGTCGGTAAAGGGGAGGATGGTGCAGAGTAAATTGATTTCCCCTGTGGATGAAGGCGGAAGACGCCTATAAAATACTGCTGACAATTCCAGAACCAGTCATTGTCGTCTTGTGTTTTGGCGGTGGATGGTTGAACGGTGGAAGAAATGGATTCGAATTCGAATGGCCAATGATGGATCGATATTGGTGCGAATCCGAAATGGAACGATGATCAACGACCAATGGCGATGGCGTCCGAATGGCAACGTCCGGATCGATGTTCAAGTGCGATGCTCAAATTCACCAATCGCTGATAGGCGTTCGGTCCCCGGTTCTTCCGGATCCGCGCCACCCTATCAGCCCGACCAAACGAAGGCCAAGAAGAAAGAGAAAAATCGAGGAGCCCAATTCCATCCAATGCAACAAACAATGACGAAATTGGAAGAAATCGATGCGAAAATTCGGTCGATGCACGTTGGTGAAAAGGATGGCCAATGGTCTGCTGAAACTGGTCACGTAAGTAAACCCTGTTTTTAATGACCTTAGGAGAACCCGCAGAGGATTCTTACTTCAATTTGCGGGCCCGGACTGAAGAAAGCCTATTCTTTAGTGTATGCGTGCGCGGATTTTAGTCCGCAATTTGAACGAACACACACCTGCGGGTTCTCCTAAGGTCATTAAAAACAGGGTTTAATTTGTATTGATTGCATGTCTTTTGCACTCATCCTTGATCTGGTGATCTGACGGGGTGGGTGGGAGTGCACCGATCGTTTTGGTCACTCTAGTTTGTACCTGCTTTTTGGTCCATGTGACCAAGGTTTTGGTCGGCTATTGTTGAACAGCGGCTTTGGGGCCGGGTTTCCGTCAGATCACCAATTTGAAATTCAAATACTAATCACACCTGTTTTTCAGCAAATCAATCAATATCGAACGGCGGAGGAAATCGAACCGAAATTGGACGAATGGACGACCGATCAACTGGACGAAAGAAATGTCAAAAAATCAGGTATGAATCTATGATGATCAAATGATCAAATACTAATCAACCCAATTTTCAGGCAATCGATTTCGACGACGGTGCAATTGGACGTCATTGGTTCCATCGATCAATATCGAGAAAGACGGTGGAATTCGAATGGTGGGCAAAGAAATCGATCAATGACGGTTGCTGCGCTCAAGACGAATGCGAATTGGACAACATCGATTCTTCTACGTCAATCACATCGATCGTGCATCCGTCAAAGCAAAATACGAAACCGAATCGATCAATCAACAAACACCACGACGACTCGGTGTCAAACGATCAAGGAGAAATGCCAATCAATCCATGATCATGTATGATCCAATTTGATCTTTGATGATTGAACTTCGATCACTCGTATTTCTGTGCTTATTTTTGTAATTCGTGCACCTGTTTGTTGTATATGTATGAAAACAGAATAGAATTCGTGTGAAATTATGCCTGATTTTTGAGGTGGTTGGTTTTCATTTGATCAAAATGTCTTTGATTTGTGAAGAATCAAAATCGTATTGGTTTTGGTTTTGTCATTGTCAAGATGGCAATGACTGAAAATTTTTGACACCCGATGTTCTTGGTTGGTGCATACCCCAGTTTTCGTTTGCATCGTCCAATTTCTGCTGGAAAAGGCCTAGGAGGCCAATATTTTTGCCATGTGCTATTAGGGATAGCCACAGTGAAATTTCAAAAATCGATTTCCATATGATTCATGCTCAAAATACAATTTTTCTGGGGTTAGCATGCTGAACACAATGGTGATGTTTATGCATCTCCATCTTCATTTCTTATTGCGCAATGTGAAATATACGAATGGGCATTTTCTATATATGATATTCATATGTAATCTGGGATATATCCCTAGCAATATGCAATTGGTTACATTTTTTATGCTATTCATATGGGCATATTTTTCCACAGGTGTTCATGGGGATATTATGTCCGGGGATATATTGCTAGGGGATATTTATGTCGTAGATCCAATAAAATGCAGCTGGGAGACAAAACAGCGGTTACAGTACGCCTCGCAATTCTCCATATCCGACAACATGGCATGAAAAATTCCAGATGGGAAAATTTTTTATTTCCAAAACGTCTTATCCGCCCAAATATGCCTATATTTAGACAGTGGATTGGCAAAACTTTGGAATCGTCCTAGATCCGGTTTCGTTTCGACTTTGACTTGGGTGAACGCCCATTATTCGCGTGGTGTTTTTCGGATCATCATTCAGAAATTTTGGCATTTTATTCGGCATTTATGTAAAGGCATGATTTGAGGTCATGTGTGCAAATCGATAATATGTAATCATGCTGATCTGATCAAGATGTGATAAGCCAAAATTGAGCATGTGATATCCTGATCAGTGCTGAAAATAGCATGTGTATTATCCTGATCAAGTATCGATCGAAAATTTTTTTATGAATTTGATGCATGAAAATCTCGGATATTTCAGTATACTGCAACTGAAACCCCAGACTGAAATTATTTTTGAAATCAATATACTCCAATTATAGGCTTATGTTTTACCATGTGTTCCAATGCTCCCCAGTGCACTTTACTGTCTTTGTCATTTGGATAAAGTAAATCAATCAATCAAATCAATTAAAAAATTCCTCAATGAAAATGATTGAATTGCCAAAATCATGCATTGGCATTGAAATTCGTGCGGTTACAGTACGCCAAAATACCAGTGTATGCCTAGCGAAGTTTTTCAAAAACTTCTAATTTGCCCTTGGACAGTCGTTTTGTTTATCGGATCTTCATGCCGTAATCATTAGAAATTTCCTGCGAAGTGGGAAACGCCCATTTTTAGCATGTACAGTATATTATATTCAGAAATATACTAAATGTCCAACCCCCCCCCCGGGGGGGGGGGTGGATGTCGCATAAAGGACACTCAACTTTTATATGGTAAACATTCGAATTCGGGGGTCTCACTCATGAATCCATGCAACTGGACTGGACTGTACAAAACCAGTAGTCGAACGGGGGGCTCGGGTGAAAATTTTGACTCACTTTATATACTCCATAAGTTTGTCGAACGGCAATCCCCGCAGTCAGGAGGTTGTGAAAAGTTTGTCGCATGTGATTTCGGGGTCTCGCCTTTTTTTAGGCACACGATGCGTACTGTAATCGCTTTTCTCGTATTGGCATT
>JAQIWJ010000442.1:0-21245 GCA_034695185.1 Discolaimus major
ATGCTATCTATTTTGGCGCCAACAAAATTCGATTTGGGACTGCTGTTTTGGGCCTGGAAGTATTCTCTTCGGGATAGCAAAAAATAATTATTATTTCCCATCAAATTCTTGGAAAAGTCTAATTTTGGGATCATTTGTCAGTCAGTTCTATTACCGGAGGATTTTAATCGGTTCCACACGTAAGTGATTTATGCATTCTGGCAATGAAGAATGCAATTTGGGATATTGGAAAGCGAATTTTTTGGAAAACTGTTAATTTTTCTTTTGTAAACATCAGTGATTTTTGCAAATATTTGGATTAAATCCTGATCATTTGCAAGGCAAAATATCTTAAGGAAATCTGCATTCGTTGGTGTTAATTCCCCTCGTTTTGCAGGTCGACCAGTTTCGCAACGAATGTGAATTATTTATTTGGACGATGCCCGGCATGTTATCGAACGGCGGCGATTCAACTCGTTCGTCTCCGTTTTTAATCGGCGTCGGTGGCGGTACGGCGTCCGGGAAATCCACAGTTTGCACCGAAATCATGAATCAATTGGGCGATGTTCCGCTATTGGTAATGATCAGTCAAGATTCGTTTTATCGAGAACTGAACGACGATGAGAAAGCGTTGGCGTTCCGTGGTGAATTCAATTTCGATCATCCTGGTAATTCCGTTTTCTTAATTTTGGTCATCAATAATATATATGAAGTGTGATCCGTATTTCAGATGCGTTGGATAGCAAATTGCTGTTACAAACATTGCAAGACTTGAAAGCGGGCAAAACGGTCTCGATTCCGACCTACGATTTCATATCGCATTCTCGGTGAGTTTGTGCCTGGGCTAATTTTGGCCTTGATATCCAGCTATTATTATTGGCTGTAATTAATTTACGTTCTTATTTCAGGTTACCAGAACAACAAAAACAAGTTGGACCGGTGGACGTCGTTTTGGTCGAGGGGATTTTAATTTTCTATCACGAATCGATTCGAGACATGTTCGATATGAAATTATTCGTGGACACGGATCCTGATACGCGGTTGGCCAGGCGAGGTATGTTGAACGAATGGTGGTTTTCCATTCCATGGCCTAATGCCGACCATGTTTTTTCAGTCATTCGCGATATACGAGAACGCGGTCGAAGTTTGGAGCAAATTCTTCATCAATACTTAAATTCGGTGAAACCGGCGTACGAGGAATTCTGTTTACCCGTAAGTTGCTTGAGACCATTTAGCTTTCCCAGTTCAGTAATCATGAAGGATCTCAATTTCAGACAAAGAAATACGCCGATGTCATCATCCCACGCGGTGCGGAGAATCAAGTGGCCATCGAATTGATCGTTCAACATGTTCAAGAGTTGCTACGCACGCATCAAAACGGGTTACCATCACCGCCAGCGGCGCCTGGACGACGAAACGATCCGCGGTTCCGATATTTCAGCGATTCGGCTTTCGCATCTCGTCCGCATTGATTGATCCGGTTCACAGCAATCGAAATCTCGAGCAGAAGATGGTGCATTCGAATCGAAACGGTTATTCGGCGTTTATTTATGCCGTGTATTTAGCTTTAAGCTTTGGATGTACGTAAGTTCTTAGCATATTTTGGCAATCTCTGTTTTCCATGACATGCAAATTTCTACCTTTTCTTATGGAGATACTCGTCACTGAGGTTCGCAATATTTTTCTGTTAGCCTTATCACGAAGTTTGATGTAGTTTAGTTGGGCATATATTTGTATTCGGATATTAAAAGTTTGATGTAATGATCGATTTTGACTAATCTGATCTCAAATGCTCCTGATGGATGCGATATTTCTTCGAATTGTGATTGTGATTTTGTGTGGATTGCAATAATGATCGTTTCAGGGATCGATGAAGATGTCCAAACTACGAATGCCGGATGATCAGGCGTTGGAGAAAATGATGGGGACGTTATTCGAGAATTCGAAACAAGAGGTCATCGATTTGTGTATGGAGAAATTGCATATCAACAATGATAAGAAAACTAAGAAGTAAGTGATCCAAGTTGGCTTTCTGATCTGCACTGTGAGCATGGGCCAGTTTTAGGGGGTTGGCCTCAGGCCGAAAATTTTTAGAGAAAAATGCATGTTTGACCACCCTCCCCGCCCAAATTTCAGGAAAGTTGCGCAATTATTTGAACTTTTGATGAAAATTGCGCAATTTTGACCAAATTTTTAAAAAATTTGGGGCGGGAAATTCGAATTTCCCCACCCCCTCCTGACCTTGCACGTACATGGGCGGGCAGTATCTGTCCAAATATTGACTGTACGCCTAATTTCAGGATTTGGCCGAGGAAAATCGATTTGGACGATTTGTTGGATTGTGAATTATGCGAAGTTCCGTTCGATTTCGCGGTGGATCGAGATCCGTGCACTGGTGAAATCATTGCGTACAGAGAGGTAATTGCTAATCTTTATTCATGCGCAAAATACAGTAATCCTGCTTTCAGGTTTTGGCCACGCAAGACGTTGGAAGCGGAGGAACATCGCTATCATTGACTCGAGCTCCTGGACCGCCGGATGAAGGCATTATGGGATCGTCGTCCAAATTCCCGTTCTTCCCTGGTAAGTCATTCTCATAGAATGAGAGATTTTGGGAAATAAGCCTAGCTTTTGTAGGCGGCATGGAAGAAGTATTCCAAGAAGCGTTGAAAAAGCAGAAAGAGGCGATGAACAGTGGATCGATGAAATTGGATTTCGAGAACGGTAAGTGGACTGCATCGGCTGAATTTTCCGTTAAAAATCTGCTTTTGTTTCAGATTTATTGATCAATCCGCCCGGATTCAGTCGAGGAATCGATTTCAAAACCAAACGACGAGTGCTCGAAGAAGAAGCGTCAGTCAAATCGGAGCCGAAAGAGAATTCGGCAGCCCCGTCGTTCGCATTCGATGACAATATGGATATCCTGTCGATAATGGATATGATCTCGGGCGTCGGGGTGCAGCCGTTCGATTTCGATTCGAAAGAGCCCGAGAAAGTGGATGAGAAGAAGGTAAGCGTGATTCTTCTGATTAAATTTCACAAGCAAACGGAAGTTTTTTTCAGACTGATACAAAGACGATTGTGTCGGAAGAAGTCAATGCAGCAGACGATACTGTGGAAGAAATAGTTGCCAAGGTAAGAAACTCGTATTTAGAAGTAGCGTATGCTCCCTGACCTTTTTTTCAGCCCATCCCAATCGATAGAGCGAAACGTGCATTATTCTTGGCCGGGAAGACGCAAGAATTCGCCGAAGTGCTCAACGTCAATCAACCGGTGATGGATTTCAACGAGAAAGTACCAGTATTAGCTCATCAGGTATGCATTCTCGTCTTATCTTGAGAAGAATGACATTCATTGGCCATCCGCCTTTTAGTATCCGTTCGAATTGGACACATTCCAAAAGCAAGCGGTCATTCATTTGGAACGAGGCGACGACGTTTTCGTGGCGGCTCACACGTCGGCTGGAAAGACGGTGGTGGCTGAATACGCTATCGCTTTGTGCAAGAAGCATTTAACGCGGTGAGTACGTTGGGATTTTTGTCCAGATTGAATAATGCTAAAAATGGTTGATTTTTCAGTGCGATTTACACGTCCCCGATCAAGGCGTTGTCGAATCAGAAATTTCGAGATTTCAAGCAAACGTTCGGCGACGTCGGTTTGGTCACCGGTGATGTGCAATTGCATACGGATGCGTTCTGCCTTATCATGACGACGGAGATCTTGAGGTGAGACCCGTTTTGATGAATCTTCGATTCGGATCTGAATCGTTGACTTTCAGATCGATGTTGTACAATGGTTCGGACGTTATACGAGAAGTCGAGTGGGTGATTTTTGACGAAGTTCATTATATCAACGATCCAGAGGTAAGCATTTCGACATCATCAAGTGCGGAGAGTGCTAATGTGAGTTTTCTTGCAGCGTGGCGTCGTATGGGAAGAAGTTCTGATTATGCTGCCAGCGCATGTCAAGATCATCATGCTGAGCGCCACGGTTCCGAATCACGTCGAATTTGCGGATTGGGTTGGGTAAGTTGGAATTTTTGCTATTTTTCATGTATAGTACTAACGCAGGCCATTTATTGCAGAAGGATCAAAAATCGGAAAGTATACGTAATCAGCACTTCGAAAAGGCCAATACCACTGGAACATTTTCTGGTAAGATGTCGACTGCCATTGATAATGAATTAGCAATGCTGATGCCCTTTACGTTTCAGTATACCGGTGGTGACAGGAAGACAAAGGACAATCGATTCATGATTGTGGATAAAGACGGGAATATGTCCAATAAAGGGTAAGCATTATCTTTGTTTGTCAGTTCATGCGTTATAGTCATTCTTCTAATTTTAGATATCTGCAAGCCATGGAATCATTGAAAGTCAAGAAACCAAACTCGCAAGCCGCGGAATCGTCGAAAGACAAGAGACCGACGACTGGACCAAAGAATGCGAAACAGGCTCTGATCAAACCACAAACGGTATGTCAGCTTCGAGATCATTTATATTTGGAATATGCAAAGGTCGATATTGCAGGGGAAACAAATCTGGATCACGATGATCGATCACTTGAGCGAGAAGGAATTATTACCAGTGGTGGCGTTTACATTTTCACGACAGAGATGTGACGGTAAGGTGAAGATCAATTTCTGCGACATGTAGTATTGCAGAAATTCCTGGTTTCAGGCAATGCGGAAATGCTAACCAGCGTTGATCTGACGACGGCACAAGAGAAAAAGGAGATCCATTATTTCTTCTCCCGATGTATGCAACAATTGAAAGGCAGCGATCGCAAATTGCCTCAAGTATTGAAGATGCAAGATTATTGCAAACGCGGTATGGCCATTCATCACAGCGGAATATTACCGATCCTGAAAGAAGTTGTGGAGATGCTGTTCCAGTCCGGATTTGTGAAAGTGAGTAGTGAATTTGCTACAGCAGAAGGGTATCTAATTCTGCGCTTGATTTCAGGTCCTATTCGCTACGGAAACATTCGCCATGGGCGTCAATATGCCTGCAAGAACGGTAAGCAAATTCATTTCTTGTCAATGATCACAAGTTAAGCTTGTGATTCTTGCAGGTCGTCTTCGATTCAATGCAAAAATTCGATGGAACTCAACATCGAGATTTGAAGGCGGGAGAATACACTCAAATGGCTGGCAGGTAAATTTTTGGTTCCATATCCATGATCAGCATTCATCTGACAAGTACATTTTTCCAGGGCTGGTCGTCGTGGCAAGGATAAAACGGGTAAGATGAATGATGTTGCTGTTATGATCGCGCAATTTAATGTATGCCTTATTTCAGGTACCGTGATTTTATTGGTCAAAGGCGGCGCATTACCGGAGTTATCGGAATTGAGTACAATGATGAAGGTATGGTGAATTTTTATAATTTTGGCAACCATGCTAATTGAATTGGTTTCAGGGCAAAGCAGAACCATTGGAATCCAAATTCCGCGTCACCTACGGCCTGGTATTGAATTCGTTGCGCGTGGAGAAGATTCGAATCGAGGAGATATTCCAGCGCAGTTTCGCCGAAAGCGGTTCGTTGAGAAATGCGATGAAAGTGAAACAAGAATTGGCCTCGTGCAAGGATCAATTGGAGAAAGTCGAGACGTTGAATTGCGTCGTATGCTCCGATCTGAAAGCGTATTACGAACTGTGCCGTGAAATCGTACGACTCAACGACGACGTATTGAAGCAAGGATTCTTCCTGCAACCGAACGTCGTCAAACAATTGACGCCCGGACGATTGGTGCTATTCTCGCAAGGAACATTGCGCAATTGCGTTGGTGTACTGTTACGTGGATCGTCCAACGGCAAGAAAGCGTTCGATTTATTAATTCCGGACACGAAAGATGTGGATTACGCGTCGCTGGTCGATGTCCAGAAGGAGGACGAAATGAATTTGGCGTTATTCGATTTATCCTTCTTACGTGGCCAATTGGCGCAACCGAGTGATGCGGATTCGAAGTATCAAATCAAGACCGTTCATGTGGATCAATTATTGGCCGTCAGCGCGAAGAGTATACGGATATCGCCAGAATCGATATTGGATGATTGTCAACGAAGGCAGCAACCCAGATACAGGTGAGCAATTATCCAAATTTTGAGCCACTGGTCCGAGCCATTGAATATTTCAGATCTGCGTCACCGGATCGATCAGTGATCATGGCCCTACGAGAACTTCATCAATTGATCGCAGCCGGACCAGACGCATTGCAATTATCTGATCCGACCAAATTCCAATATCAAGATATCAACGTCATGACCGACGCCCAAAGATTCAAATATTTGCGCAATAATTTGGGGAATTTCGAATGCGTCAATTGTCTATGCTTTCGGGAGCACGTAAGCAGATTTATCAGGGCATGGTCCGAGTATCTGATTGACCTTATTTTCAGTTTCTCACCGTTCATCGAGCTCATGAATTGGAAGCCAAATATCAAGATTTACGATTCAAATCGTCGCCGGAAAGTTTACTGCATATGGAAATTTATAAAGATAAATTGAAGGTGAGTTCATTTTCGGTATTTTATTGGCATCCTGAATGCCGGAAAGAATTGAGATGGTCTCGATTCCGTGACTGCAATACCATTGCATTTCAGGTTCTGAAAGAACTCGGTTACGTGAACGAGGCCAATGTTCCCCTGGTGAAAGGCAAAGTGGCGTGTTCGATGAACGTCTTCGAATTGATCATCACCGAATTAGTATTCGACAATGTACTCGGACCGTTGACGCCTCCGGAAATCGCAGCCGCCTTATCGTTCACCACCTGCCAAGGTATGCCGAGAGGAGATCAAGGCGCCATGATATTACCGGATCGTTTGCAACAGGTAAGCGGATTTGTAAGGATGATGTACCAAGATCAAGATTGGCTTATAATTTCAGATCAGAGGCGAGGTAAATCGAGTGGCGGAGAGGATTTACGAGAAACATCTGAAGTACAGTATTAGCAACGACGATTTCGGTGGCGATGAATTGCGTTTCGAACTGATGGAAGTCGTATTCGAATGGGCCAGAGGAACGGTAAGTGTGCTGAATGCTAGCATTTTTGTACAGGTGATTTTACATGGACTTTTTTATTGCAGCCGTTTTGCAAAATCATGGAAAAGACGGAAGCCCAAGAAGGCATTATCGTTCGATGTATTCAACGTTTGGACGAAGTTTGTCGCGACGTCAGGAACGCAGCGCGGTTGGTGGGCGGTACCACGTTGCAACAGAAAATGGACGAAGTGTCCACGTTGATCAAGAGGGATATCGTATTTGCGGCTAGCTTGTACACAACCATGTAAATCGATTTTGGGTATCTGTAATCACATATCTAGGATTTGATTTTTGCTGTATATATTGATCGCTGATTATTACGTGTATGTGATCATATTAGTGATCATAATGATCATCCGGAATTTGACGCAGCTTCATTGATCCTGGCCTTGAGCCGATTGATCTCTTCGTCCGAGAATCCTCGTACGTTCAATCCTTCGAAACCGGCCATGTAAATTGGCACTTCGTTCAGTCGAATTTTACCGGAATACGTCCAATCGCTGAGCGTATTCTTCGAATTCCTTGCTCGTATTGCGCATTGAAGGAAAATATCTCGATCGGGGAATTGAAATTTCTCACTATATCCATGAAATTCGTAGGCAACCGATAAATTCAATATATCCGGTCCCCGTTGGCCGTTCGATTCGATGAAACAATTCAAATGAAATCCACGATTTCCTTCTCCATCAGTATCGTCCGATTGATCGTTCCAATAAAACGGATCAACCCATGTCGAACGTAAATTGTAAAATGTATTCATATTATTACGATTCTCTTGTTTAAAACCGTTCACGAACATTCGTAAACGTGGAATACGCGACGGAATCGTCGATGGCGTGATCAGCTGTAAAAATTTGCAGCCAAATTATCCATGCTCTAATTTTGCATATGTTGACGCAAAATATGTCATGCGGGTACGTTTTCCTGAACAATCGACCACGCCCGATCGATTGGCGTTGTCAAAATCGATCGATCATGTTTCGATCAAAAATCGATACTTCTGATCAACTTTCGAAATCTGCGTCCTAGAGTAAAAATAACGACGCCAGGATGATCAGCGTGTCGATCGGTCGTAGAAAATATGATTTGCGTTCACTGATCACGATTATTATCGATTTTGAAATTTTGAATTTTGCTGTCCTGTACAGGATC
Source organism: Discolaimus major (assembly GCA_034695185.1). Classification (NCBI taxonomy): domain Eukaryota; kingdom Metazoa; phylum Nematoda; class Enoplea; order Dorylaimida; family Qudsianematidae; genus Discolaimus; species Discolaimus major. Next base: position 8,173 of record JAQIWJ010000442.1, read on the forward strand.
TTTGATCGTTGATAATTTTACATGCAAATCCTGATTCAAACATGTTTCCCAATAGAGTCGATGATGCTCTATCCAATGATCATCTCAAAATTGATAACAGATCGATATTAAGGAAATCGATAATTTTGATCGATTTGTTGATTAGTGATCAGAAGTGAATGTACATTCGATCATTCGAAAGAGCATAGTCATTTGTATAGGAATCCATGCTTAAATGACCAAAACTGAGGAAGTATTGCGGTTCGGAGAGCTTTTGAAAATTGATCTTCTCTAGCGGTTACAGTACGCCTGGTATGCAAAATGTGAAGCCAAAAATAGCGTACACATCTGAACTTTCGGAGCCGCTCTCGAAGGCATTAATCAATCGATAATCCTGATCAATACATGCACCCCGATAGAATCGATTATGCTCTATCCAGTGATCACGTCAAAATCGATCATCGATCGATATTTAGAAAATCGATAATTTCGATCAGCTTCACAAATAAGCGCGATAGTTGAAAATAAGTGATGCCATTAGAATAACTGTCTCAAATTGTCCAAGAAAACGTGCGTTTCGTTGACTATCACGTATTGAAGAATTTCAATTTTTTTCAATCTGCCATTCCTGACGATAAATTTGCCTATTCCCCAGCACATAGTTTTTGATCAAGAAATTTGTCATAAAAATGCAGGTATGGGATCGACTACGGAGAATCTCGTGGTGAGGTCGGAATCGACCGATCACCTCCCTATCGATAATCGATAATTTTAATCAATTTCGTAAATATCGAATACATACAAAAACGGACATGGCCATTGGATTCAGGATGGCTGATAATCCATGAAAGCATGGATTTTATCCATACCGTGCGTCTGAGGGGGTTCAAAAATGTATCAAAATTTTCACTCACTATTTGTCCCATTGAAATGAATGGTATGCATAAGAATAGGAATAATAAACCAATCGTCATCAGCACGGTCATTGCTGATATAAAATTTCACACTGCATTTTTATATTTCATTTTATAAAAGAATAAATCCTGTGAAATATTGTGTCTCTAAAAAGGTTCACTAAACTCGTTTTCAATGCTATTTCTATGCCCTCATGATCGATTACATATTAAAACTGGATTTGAAAAAAGTATTACAAACGAATTACACGCTTCAAATATTAATAATTTAGTGCCGTAATTAGAATTTTTCAAGGCGTGACGCATTTTGCATTATGAAAAAGGGCAGTACAAACTTGGGACAATATTTGACACGATTTCTTCCGATGGTAGGGGTGGGGAAGGTGACCGTGTCGTTTTTGGGGTCGTGGCGTTCAGTGTCATCCAAGTTGACCAAAAAAACCTTGACACGAATATGTCAATTTTAAACTTTGATTTGAAGGATCGCGTACAAATTTTCACCCCAATGACACCGAAAAGGTGTGACACTGTTCTACAAATGAATTGTCACGATCTTGAAAAAGGGCCAATTTCTTAGTGTTCCATATTTAAATAAAAGGTCACAAAACTTTGCACGTATTGCATCTACAGTAATCCAAAGAGAAACTGTCAAAATTATGTACATTTTTGCGTACGCATTTTTGGCCGTAAATGAATGACGTTTGATAATTTGAATGGATCAATTTAATTTAGCTCGACGATTTTTAGCTTTAGCCGCTCTGTTTTTCTGCTGTTGCGGTTGATCGTGACGTTTTTGCGCTTTGACCAATCGAACGACCTCTTCGCGCGTCCATCCGCGAACGTTGACGTTCTCGAATCCGCGCAAGAAAACGGGCGCTTCGCGTATGGACGTGGGATCGGTGAAGGTCCAATCGCCCACTTTGCTGGCTCCGTTGACGGGTCGAATACCGCAATTGGCCGTGATATTACGAGTATTCTCCTCCTCCATCTCGGGGATAGCGTACCATTGCGAGTGAGTGATCAATGCGCCGGATAAATTGCCTCTGAACAAATCGCGTCCGAATCCACCGTTCGTGGATAACCAACAGAATAATTCGAACAATCGATCCGACGCGCGATATCCGATATCTTGCCACGTTTCCGGCTCGCCCCAGAAGACTTTCATTTGATACAGGACTTGATTCTCGGTCAAATTGAACGTGTGCACTGGTTTTCCCGTGAATCCGATGATGGTGAGACGAATTCGACTCAATTTCGACGGTAATAAATATTTGGCCGTATCGTTGACGCTTTGATCGCCGATCTCGGACGCATTGGAGGATGCGCTGGATAACAAATCACTGATAAGGGTGCTCTCATTTTTCAACGTTTCATTGGACAGCAGTGATGAGATATCCGGATTTTGAGTCGATGCCGAGACGCTGGCATTGGCCGATGGTTGATCGATCGGAATTGGATTGATCTCAGGTGCTTTGGACGATTGTTCAGGAGCATCAGGTGATTTTGACACGCTTACAACAGGTGCACTGGAATTGGATTCGGACGGTTGCAGAGTGGATTGTTCCAGTCCTTTGGCTTCCTCCTGTTTTGGTCTCACATCCGCAGTGGCGTTCTTCTCTTCATTGGCCGATTGATCGATCGATTTCAACGATTCCGGTTTCTCCTCACCAGGTTTTTTCGATGCATCTTCGATCGGGAGGCTGGCGTTTTTCGAATCACTCGAATCAGTGATATTGGGTTCGAATTCCAATGTGGATTGGGATACTGTAACTTCCGGTTGTTGACTAGGCTCGGCAGAATCCAATGGACTAGCCGATGGCGGTCCAGCCGAGATGGATTCATTATTGGCTATGGTGGCGTTTTCCGATTCATCGATCAATGGGGATTCTGTGATTTCTGACGATTCGGATGCAGTTTCTTGCGTTTGTTCGAAAATGACTGGTGCAGGTGGGATTGTACTGGCTTCATTGCCTGGCAATGCGGGTAATACTTTCACCTCCGAACCCACTACTTGCGGGACCTGTAAATGGAACCGAATTTTAATCGATATTTTGATCACATACAATTATTGCGCAATTTTGACCAGAATATTTGAATTCTTGGAGGGAAATTCGAATTTCCTTCACCCGTCGACCATTGTCCGTACACGATCATTACCTCATTTTCGGCTGGTATGGGTCTGATATCCACAGCCAAGCATGCGTTGAATGCCAATATTAGGAATATAAAAATCAATGGCATCTTTTCCAGAGACCGTAGTGATAAGGAAGAAACCGACCGTTCACTGAGGCGTGGAGAAGGTTTAAAGGCGTCTAAATTGGTTCTTTTACACCAATTTATATGGTCCGTGTAGAAAAATAGCCCTAGTTTCTACTTGGTATCGGAGTGTGCCGATTTCATTTTCACAATCCAACCTAAATTTTTACCACCCGCTGCACACGGGACGGGGACAGAGTGGTCGTTGCTGGCAAAAATTCCATCGTGTTTCATTTCTGTGCCAATCAATTGGATCTGGGTTACTGTATTCAACACCCACCCCAGGGGTGTCTGTCACGGCGTGCCTTGAGAAAAATGGGAACGAATTGTACTACGAGGCAATTTTGGGTATTATTCGTAAATCGAGATGAGCTCATTCGAGCCGAACAATGATCACTTTCTAATCGCTTTCCATCGCAAGTAATCGCATGCAAATTGGAGCATGAATAAATGGATCTGTAAATTAGTCAGAATAGTCAGACTCCATTGTGATCGTGAAAGGATGCGTGCATCTTGTACCTCTTTCGGTCAAGAAATAATTATGATTGGTCAGTCATCTTAAATGCAGTGACCATGAATTTTTCCTTACATAAATTTGACGACCTTGAAAGCGGTTACAGTATGCCTCATGATTTTGGTGTCACGACAAAATATCCTGAGCATAATATTCTCGCCCCAAAATATCCCTGCCATAATATCCTGGTCAGAAACAAAATACCCTCAACATTGAGCACAAGTGAAAAACTGGCATTGCTACTGTTGACAGCTGCGAAGAGTGACCACTGGTTAGTGTAAAACTGACTGCTGCATGACGCCAAGAATGAGTAATACAAAAAGCTTGAAACTGCATGTGTCCTATTATCCTGGTAATATCAACGAATCACGAAATTAATGTTCTAAAAAATTGATGTACATCATTCGAATTTTCTGATTGAAAATGCCACCTGAATTTGTGACCAGCCAAAAAGGAAAGCCATTGATCAAATTGAATGGTCATTGATTCAGCAGTCATTCGGTTTTGGCTGATGGTATTCATTTTTGGATTGGAGATGAACATCCATCTCCTGCCCTGGGAAATATCAATTTCCTTGTGATCAGACCGTGATCGACGGAAAGAGGCAGTAGCTGAAATTCTCTGTCATTTTACCAATTCAGTGGCTTTCATCTCCAATAAAATTTGTTGGATCACTTTCTTCTCCCAGAGGAGAGAAATTCAGTCACCTCACTCCAGAGATCTTCCCTCCTCTCCTTCAGATCCTCCTGGTGGGAAATCACATAGCCCTTGACTTTAGCCTGATCATTTCTGATCAGTTTCCGCCTGTCGCCGCGTGGAGGCAGTCAAATAGGCACTTGCTTTGACGAGAATTCTCGCTCGTCTCAGCTTGACAGGCATTCGGAAAATCCAGGGTCAACCCTCAGAAGCTGCGGGTCTCCCCCGAAGGGGTACCCAGCACTTTTTGTCCACAGCTACGTGGTGATAGGTTTAACGTCGTTCCGGACGATCCTTGGACCAACCGATGGCAAGTGATTCTTACCGTGGGAACCCTGCCTGCCCACGTTCAGGCTAGAAAAAATACCGTTAGCTGAGCCCAGCATCTGTAAACGTGTAACTCGGTACACTCAATGGGGATGATCCCGAGACCTTGTTCAGTACGACTCGAAAAATCGTCAAAACACACTGAAGATCTAGGCATTTTGAGCCATGTTGAAATGCAAGAATTATAGTCCAACGCAAAAATGCGTTTGGCATGCGTGAGAATGGCAGATTTGAATGGAAATTCGCAATTTTATTTGCGCCAATCGATTCTGATCGAGTCCCTCATCTGTGAAATTGATCATAGATGTGATCGATCCAATCCTGATCAATAGGACTCGATTTTAGGCGTTCAAAATCGTTGGAATGCTTATTTTCTGATGTTTTCATTTTTTGCAAAGGGGCCTGGTTCTTTTTGCTTAGATATCAGATGCCTTTTTCTGCATACGATTTTGGAATATTGCATGAAATACCTGGAAATTTCCATATTCGAGCCAGTTTTTGTTCGATTTATTGGCATCGCCTTTGGTCAGGACATGGGCATGACCATTTTTCGGATTCACATAAGCCACGAAAGACTGCGAGTTGGCTTTCATGAAGGCCAGACACACGGAGTAGATATTTGGTGAGATTGCGTTCATGATCACTGAAATCAGAATCGATTCAACTGTTGATTGCAATGGCCAACAACAGGGATTAGTGATTTATTTGAGGGGCTTATCGCATATAATTACAATTATTGAAGGATTAAATCGATGTTGCTTGCCTGCCCTTGATTTTGCGAAATGATGACGTTTGCGGAGCAGTTTTGCTTGATTTTCAATAATAATATGATAAGCACACATTGACTGCTTCTCTGCATGCTGCGTAAGGAGTATTAGCTTTTCAAACATGCAAGGATATTTTTACCACAGATATAATGCCCAAGATATTCTGTTCAGCATATTATGTACAAAGATATTTTTGCCAGAGGATATTCTGCTCACGATATATTTCCTGGATATTTTGTCGTGGACCCATGATTTTAGCACTGGACAGCGGTTACAGTATGCCATGTGGTGACCTTGGCAGCGGTTACAGTAGGCCATGCTTTTGGCATTCTGCCAAGTCCATGTATTATGATCTCCACTTTGTACAGTTTTCCTAAAAAATTGCCCTCTCGCAATTTAAGCATACGAAAACTGATCAGATTATCCAGATCAACAAATTTAGCTTATTTTTGAACCCAATAATGAACCGCCCCCTGATGCTTACAGCTCGAAATAGACTTTCTATACGAATTGCAAGTTCCCCGGAGGCGTTGAATTTACTAGAAAACAAGGCGTGCCCCCATGTGCCGATGAAAAGCATGCGACACTTCATCACCCTCGAATGGGCTTTCTTTGATGAATTTTCACCCAGTCGGCATAGAAATTCCTGACGAAACACCACCCATGGCGTTAATAAAATTGGAAAGCGTTTTCTACTCATGCATTGATGAATGCTCATCCGCATAGGCAGCTCGAATGGTCAAATGAGGAAACGGTCCAATCCAGTTGAGAGCGAAATCGATCACAAAGGTGGCCTCGTGGAGAATTTCTATCTCCACCTTCTCTTTCCCCCGCTTTTAACATTTGTTCACACTGCTTCTTTCCTTTTCACATCGACTTTCTTCGTGGAGTGCGTGTCAATATTTCTTTGCATTCCCTTTTTTAAAGTGCATTTACCTCCTCTGCCTGTGTGTGAAGCTTTTTTCAACTGGTCTGGGACGAGGTTAGCCAATTTACTCGGAATAAACATGACTGGCATTTCAATGCGTGGGCATGATCTATTTTCTTCTCTGAAATGGCTTGCATATCTTGGGATGATCATTTTCGATAAAGCATGATCGATTGATCGATCAGGTCACTGATCATGGACAAATCGATTAGCATGTCATCTCTGTTGCATTTGGTAGTGATCAAGGTCGGTGATCTTGGATCACTGATCAATCTTGATCACTGCAATGATCAAAATTTTACCTAATCCGCATAATTTTAGCAAACACCATGAATCATACGAATTGTAATTTACCAAATTGGTATTGGCAAGCGTCTTCGGACGCATTCTATTTAGTCTATTATATCCTACCACCCATCACTTTCACATTATCCATTTCGAGTCGATTGATTTGCGTACACGCCATGAGGAGGAAAGCGAAAAACGAGGGCGCATATACGTATCAAATGGTTTTACTTTTATCCGAAATCTTATTCGCAACTATATCCATGCTATATTTTCTTTGCATCGGGGCCTACGGGCTGTCTGGTTGGGAAAGGAAAGATACGTTCGCTTACGAATGGTTCACGTCCAAATATATTCTCATTTGGTACAGGGCCCGTTTAGCCACGCCTCTGGCCAATGCTGCCGTAACTACAGTACTCCTATTAACAGTCAGCACAGCGGCCGATCGAGTGTTCGCACTCATCTATCCGTTCAAATATCGATTGATCAATCATAAACGACACAGAAGTTTCGCATTCTTATCTTCCTTCGTACTCGGATTATCCACTAGTGCATTCGATATGTTCAGACAAAAAGTCATCACGAAATCATCGATCGGATCATCATCATATTCGATCGTGGATGATAAACGATTCGTGGATAGTCCATTATTAGCATGGTTGAGTCAGGCGAGGAATTTCGTCCGACTGTGTGGTTTAGCATCGTTGATCGCATTGAGTTGCGTATTGATTTATTTCTATCGAATTCGTATGAGACAAAATCGACGCATGTCATTGCTCACCGGCAGTGCGGAGAAGAAAAAGAAGGATCAAAGGACGCTCATTCTATTGACGGTTTATCAATCAGTTTCCTCAACAGTGGTCATGAGTGCGTCGGCCGTTTTTTACATTCTTTTCTATTCGTCCGAAGAAGTGAGGAATTGTTGGAAATTCCTAATGGTACCAGCGTTGGACGCTTTATTAGCAATCACATACGCCACAAATGTCTTCATCATACTGGCCGTGAATAAATCTTTGAGGAATACTGTATACAGAGATTTGATATGTGATAGACGATCTCGCAATTCCATATAAACTTGCATAATTTGCGCAAGAGTTTCACCCCCGCACGGATTCGAACCCATCTATGACGTCAGGCGATACTGAACGCATTATCCACTGCGCTATCACCAAATAGGCATAAGAATTCAAAATATTACCCGCTTCATAAGCGGTATCATAATAAAAATCAGTCATGTAAGTTTGCATATTATATTTCTAAAAAACCATCATGAATACCAGCCATAAATATACAAGCTCTGGAATAGTAAATCTCCATCATAACAACAACAAATCTAGCAATCAGTGATAAACTGTAGCTCCAAGCAATATGTACACAAATGAGGACTCGCTTTGATCATTGATTCAGTCTCTGTGATCACTTCCACAGCCACCGCGTTCATACCAATTCCAATACCTGAAATAAGGGACCAGATTAGTTGGCATATCAGAGGCCAAATCAGGAATCCAACTGCCCTTTATTGTTCCTTGACTATTGGCAGCCAGAATGACGTTCGTATTCTGAAAGAAGTGGCATTTCAATTCGGGACCTCTGGCCACGCAGATTCAGGTGCATTCATGCCAGCGCATTTGAACGTACCTTCTTCCAACAGACGGCACTGACGAAATCACCGCCATTATCCACATCCAATCGATCACGTTCCTGAAATTCAAGCAACGTTAGTCATGATCATAGTGATCAATCGCTAAAACTTACGCTCGACGCTCCGGAATCACCACTGAAGGAATGAGTCAATATCGGCTTGGACAACTCCTTGTAGTACATGTATAAATTGTTATTCTCGCTGCCTAAAAATCGAGGCGATATTAGAATACGAGAACAGCCATAAGAAAATGCATCTTACCGCAAGCAACGTAATCTCCATCAGTGGCCAAACCGACGAAATTCTTCTCATTCTGATGACCTTTCATGACGCGTGCGCAATTTCCATCCATGATCGACCACAAACGCAATTGACTATCGGTCGATCTAAAAAGCGAAACTGTAAATGCTTCGGATTGAATGAATTTCTGTATGGACTTACGCAGAAATCAATTCTCGTGAATTCAAGAATTTCACGTACGAAACCGCCTTCTTGTGCCCCTTGCATACGATGATCGGTTGTTTTGGATGGCGTAGATCGTAATAATGAACGCAGTGATCTAAAAGATTACATACATGTCGACTCATACGGACATCAAAGCAATGAATCACTTACCAGCTGATCCAAATGCAAGATGATACCTTGAACTTGGGTTAAATTGAACGCAGCACACGTTGACCTTGGCTTCCAGCGTACCAACGGAGTGATCACTATCCATTGACCATAATTTCACTGCAATACAAACAGCCGTGAATATTTTGGCAGTATCTAATAACCGCCACGAGCATACCTTTTGCATCGTCCGAACCGGAAGCCATCATTTTCGTGTCCATATTATTGAAGCAAACCGACCAACACCGTTTCTCGTGTTCCTGAAAAGTGGAAGCTGTTGTAATCACTGATCACAGAAATAAACAACAGACGATTCTCACCTTGAATCTCTTAATACTCTTGTTTGATAAGGCATCCCACAACTGCACGACCCCTTCGTAATCGCTGCTGGCCAATATTCCTTTCATATACGGATTCCAACTGACGCAACTGAAATAGAGACCAGATGCAATACGCTGAACATGTTATACTCACTGTTCTCTACCTGATCTTGGAGCTGCATTGCATTTCGGATATCGGATAATGGATATCCACCGCATCTTGTAATACGCTATTGTAATCGTACAGCTTGATTTTCTTCGTTACACCAGCAATCGCGAAGTATTCTCCGTCTCGGTCGAATTCAATGCTAAAAAAAGAAACAGCCGATTCAAACTTTGCAATTGAAATTGCAAACACATGCACTTACCTCGAGACAATATTCAGGCCGTTGTGCAAATCCACATTGTAAATGAGCGTTGCCAATTGTCGAAACCCATTGTATTGAGTCAATTTCGTCAAACATTCGGCGAATCGTTCCAAGTGCTCGCCAGTCTCAACCGTATCTGAAAATATTCGTTTCATTAAAACCTTGCTACATGAAGGGAGATCAGGACAGATAAAGGATCAAGCTTACTCGAACTGGAATTGGGCGTATCGTAAATAGGTCGTGCATTCAAGTAGCATTGCTCCAAATCGTCGAAATGCACTCGCATACGTCGTCGTCGATGCAATAATGTCTGAAAGAACGCATAGATTTAGCAAATGCAAAATAAAACATGATCACTTACTTGTGCACATGCGGCAACTGAATTCGACGAAGTACTCGCACCAATATCCTTGACTGCAGTTATAGGCGGCGTATCAATATTTCTATTAACTTCCATATCGAATTGCTGAACACCTTGAGCGGATGACGGTACCACGCTTGGTTCCAAATTCGATGTATTCGCCTAAAATCAACGGTCGTCATGATTGATTACCGCAGTAAAGCAAAGTTGAACAAATCCGTTACCTGCATGAACTTCAAATCGTCTTCCAACGTTTTCACCTCGCGATTCAATTTGTCCATTTTCTGCGTGCGTCTGATGATCATTTCGTCCAGAAATTCTTTCAGCAATTTGCTTCGTAGCGACTTGTCATCCTGAAAAAACGCCAATCTTTAGCAGGGATAAATCCAACATGACCCTGATATTACCTGTTCCAGTTGAATCCTTTTCTGATGTAATAAATCGATTAAGTGCAATATGGAAGGCAAATCCAATCGCGGATCATTGAGCGACTTCAGAACATTGATCGACGGCTGTCCGCTCGTAGACGGCTGAAAATTCGGACGGTCAGATTTTGAGCAGATCAAAGTAAATAAACAGAACTCACCACATCCAAGCGCAGTTTCTTGATTTGATGTTGCGTTTCTCGACATTGCTGCACGAGGTTCGAAACTGAAATTCAAGGCTTCATTAGCAATCAAAAGGAAAGAATGAGGAACGCTTACGTATTTCATTCGGGAAAATTTGATCCGGTCGTTCGAGCGGATAATTGCACTTCGGGCAGCGTTTTTTATGTTGCAAACTTCTCTCGATGCATTGACGGCTGAAAAAAGTTTAGATTTAGCTTGATCATTCGCAGTAAATTGTGATCATATTTACCAGAATGTATGCGAACAAGATGTCGCGTATGGTTCTTCCATTAATTGAAGGCAAATTACGCTGAAAAAAAGATTCGCTCAGATAAAATTCACAGGAAAAATTCAGCAGCACTTACCATTGCAATTGTTTAGTAAAAATATCCACCGCCGGAATTTCAGTCATCGTTTGCAAATCGGCTTCATCTACGCCAGCAGTTTTTTCATTATTTCCACTCTCAATATTCGATGACGACGAAGCAGTGGACAAATCTTCCTTGGCTGCATTGTGACGACGTTTTTGACGACGGGCACTCGTGCCAGATTGATTTATGGAATCGGACATTTTTCATAATCCATTTTCATTCATGAGAAAAAATTGGAAAATTTCGCCTTTTCTCTATGCGTTTTCGCCGAAAATGCCACCCGCACACTCTCGGAATAATTAAAATCGAGTTTCATCGGCTCCCGACTACAGCATGATTTCGGAAAAACCACACGCTATAGGCCGAACTTTTGAATTCCCGCTCATTTCCATTGCCGTAATCGTACTTTACCCAGAACATCTTACATCAAAAATGTGACAACCGGCTTGCAGTGCGCGGCTAACAAATAATCGCTTTTCAAATGATAGTACTCAAGTGCAATGGCGAAATTGCGCAATTTCAACATTCGGAGCATATATTCGATTAAAAACGCATGAGATCCAAGAATCTCAGCCAAAGATACCCATTAGAAAAACATTCAAGCAATTCTGATTCATTATAATTCTTCAAAATCATTATCCACAAAAAGGATGATCACAATAAAATATTACACTAAAGCAAAGCAGCCTGTCTGAAATCAGAATCCGTAATGAGTAACATTCAATATGAACGAACGATTATCGAAGCAAAGCTCTCAAACACGTTCACAACTTATCCTGTGACATTTTTTTTCGTTTCATGGAGATTTCTGTTTGATCCCAGCAATCGGTACGAGATTGGTACGCCAAGCCAAATAAGTATTCCACATCAACGCCAGCGTTTGAACGAATAGGATACGATGTTGCAATGGTATCAAATAGAAATTGAATAATTGAGCGGCTGGCCAAACCTGAAATAAACCAGGCTGTCAATCAATATGCCATCTGATTACTATAAGCACTCCATTCTTACCATCAAGCCAGTCTTGAAAATATCCGGAAAATCACGACGCCAACGATAGACGGACGTTTGCAAATCGTTGCCCTCCAACATCCGCAATAAGATCAGAAGCGACGAGGTCAACATGGGACCGACCAGCAGCTAAAAACCGAAACGTGTAATCAGCAACAATACTTACAAGTCAAGACAGTGCTTACCTGATCATACAGCATGCGTTTCACTGGTGATAATTTCGGATAACTGACCACGTGAATATTACGTTCCACATAAATGAACCATCGACGTAATATCGGGGCCTGAAACCAGAATCACCACTGCAATGATGGTCGCTGAAGCTGACCACTTTCAACTCACCAGATAAAAGCATCCCAAAGCGAAGAATCGTATCGTCCGCTTCGGATCGTATTTCCTCTTCTCCACGCCCAATTGAGAAATAATATCGCCAGCACCCATCAGGGTTCCTGAAAATGGAGAGAATTACAGTACATTGATTGATAACTAGCATCAATCATCACTTACCAGTGGCGATCATTTGAGTGACCAACGGTTTCTTCTCCAATGCATGCTGATACGCTCGCCAGGCTTGTCCGAAGGTGGACGAGAATATATTCTTCGATAACGACATTGTTCGGAATTCGTATGTGATTGATATAGCTAAGAAGAGAGAGAACACTGATAACATATCATAACATCCACAATATCAAAACATGCACAGGGAATCAACCCCGTAAAACGCTCATAAATCACGCTGTCATGATTCAGCAATCAGTTTTTAATGATAGCTAATCATCATCGAAAATAAACATGGCTAATATCCAGCTCTGAGAACGATGATCATTTGGATCAATTCGATACCGTTGTAGGCAGCTCAACGTGCTTGTTTGTTCTCCAAGCCAAATAAGAATTCCAGAATAATGCCACCGATTGTACGACCAACATTTGATATTGCACTGGGACGAAGTAGAAATTGATCAGCTGAGTGGCCGGCCATACCTGCAAAAGCAAGAATACGGTCATTCAGGAAGAATGTAAGGTGGATTCTCCTTGCGCTTACGAGGGAAGTATCTTTGGTGTGGCTCGCCAATTGCGGCCAAAACTTCAGTGTAGTACATTTCAAGTATGCTGA
>JAQIWJ010000443.1:0-21230 GCA_034695185.1 Discolaimus major
ATCTATTTTGGGCAAAACGAACAATTCGTTTTGGGAGGCCTGTTTTGGGCCTGGAAGTATTCTCTTCGGGCTACCAAACCAATTACGGCCATGAAAAATCCACTAATGGAACATTTGAGCCTCCTATTCAATGCTAAATTTACTCACCTGTCTTCGAAACTGAACGGTTTTATCATACGCGGTCTGGTTAAAGATGTGGATCGTTTTCGTTTCGGTATTCCTTTATCTTCCATTTTTCAGCTTGAAAATGAAGAGATTTTTATGCTGGTATCTGGTGGACCCATGGTTCATGATAGGTCAGGAAATTCCCTTTTCCCGGGTCCTGCTTGATGAGGTTTGCGAAATGGAGGCTTCTCATGATGAAAGCCCACTTTAGCCATCCCCCAAAGCCAATTCGAGGACATTGTGAAGCTTGTCTCGTGTATGCACTGCACACAGGATATAAGGGAAAACGGGGATTATGTTTTTTCCTTATCCTCCAGAAAATTCAGGGTTCAGCATAAAGCGGATATACAGACAGAGCTTGGAACTTTCGAAATTGAGACTGGTGAAAATGCGCCAAAAGACCCCTGGTGTCGCCCTTTTGGATCGGTATCCAAAGTGTGAGTGATTAACGGAAATAGGGCGCATTTTATATTCATGGCCCCAGCCACCTGAGCAAAAGGAGAAAATGGGGAAAAGAGAAAATTGAATAAGCTTCGTTACTGAACGTTCATTAGAGATAGGAAGTCGTTCAAAGCGCTTAATCCACCGTGTGGAAATTATAAACGATCCGGGGGTGTGTGTGGGAAGAATCGTGCGAAGAAATTGGCCTCGAGTCAAAAGCCATAAATAAACGTGGGCTTGGTGAAGCTAATTGAAAAAGTCTGATGGAGTTTTGAGCTTTTTCAAAGCTCAATGCTTCTGCAGTGCAGGGGAAATTAAAAAAATGAGCAATTTTCAGTTAAATTCAAATATGCCTGCTCTGAAGAGCATGCCATCAATAACCAGTCATGATCGCAATTATTTTACATAATCGATTTGATGTGATTGTGATTGACATTATCGATTTTCGATACAGACTTGATCGATTGATTCTGGCAGCACCAGGAGATCGAAATCCCGTGAAGATCTGGCCACGTCATGGCTCCGCCCCTGTGCCATGATCTGATTGGCTGTTATGCCAACCACGAAACAGAAATCCTATGGAGATCCGCCCATGGCATGGCTCCACCCCTGTGCTATGATCTGATTGGTTGCTATGCCAACCTCACTGTGCTGTGCTGAGAAAAAGGCCATTCGTATCGTACGCCTCGGTGCAGTCCAGTCGGTTCTCGCCTCCTTTCTTCCCATCAGTCGAGATATCGGGAAATTTATCATCATGAGTACGAGTCAAAATTTGAAAACGCTAAAAGAAACTTCTTTATTGACGAAGAAAGAATCGCTCGTACATATTAATATTGGTTCCCCGTCGGATGAATCGAAAAAATCCGGTTCAATCAAAGTGCACAAGAAAACCACTGGGACGCCGGTTGCTGCGAAAAGTGCTCGGCAAACGTCTTCGAAATGGTCGAAATCGAAACGCCCTCCGATCACGTCGACGATCAAAGCTAATTTATCCAAGAAAATCGGGACCAATTTAGTTGAAAAGACGAAAAGTGAAGGCAAAGATAGTCCGGACGAGAAACAATGCGCTTTGAATACGTCCGGATACCAAGTGATTCAGAGGAAAGAACCGGAGAATCGAGAGGGCTACGAAGTAATTCAGAAGAATGAAAAATGCAAAGAATCGACGCGAACGGAGCCCACCGATCGTTCGGACAAATCCAAACCGAAGAAAGAATCGATAAAATCCGGAAAAGAAGATACGGAGAAAAGTACGGCCGTCGTATTACCGACCAAAAGTCAAATGGGAAAACCCATCAAAGGCATGGATACGGTACGATTTCAACCTAAACCTCAAATCCCGTCGGTTGGAAAAGTGATCGTCGTATCGGCCATCGTTTATTTAATCGCGGCCATAATGATCATCGCCGGCGTAATTTTATATACGGAAAATGAAGAGCCCGAATCGTGATTGGGATTTCAGGATAAGCATGATTACAGGAAATTTCCAGGCACTACAGTATGACTCGTATTGCGCAATGTCGATTTCATGTGAGCGGTTTTTCAAAGACAGTCACTGCGCAAATTTTCGTCTGCTGATTTGAGCATTTTAAACAGAAGTTCATACTTCTGAAATATTTTATTATTTAATCATGATATGAATTTTATATGAGAGCAAGGGCTCTGCCCTTGCAACTAGCTGTGCTATAGAATTTCATAGCAATGTACAGCATATAAAATATCAAATACGCCTGATCTAACAATTCCCCCTAAAATTATCCAACCGCTGGAT
Organism: Discolaimus major; assembly: GCA_034695185.1. Classification (NCBI taxonomy): domain Eukaryota; kingdom Metazoa; phylum Nematoda; class Enoplea; order Dorylaimida; family Qudsianematidae; genus Discolaimus; species Discolaimus major. The sequence goes on from JAQIWJ010000443.1 coordinate 2,378, forward strand.
TCGCAGTACAATTCCCCAGAGCATCACTGGTGAATCCTAATTTGCATACGCATGAGAACGTTCCGTTCAATCGACTGACGCAATCAGCATTGGCTGTGCACGGTGATTTTCCAACTTTACATCGATCGAATAATGTGGAATCTGAAAATCGACCGCCTTTGCATGATTGGGACAAAGCTTTGACCAATTGCTAATGCGCACCTTCATCGTCGCCTTGAGGGCAATCGAATTTCCCATCCATACACCAAGCTAATTTCACGCATTTCGGATCCTTGGAACCGTATTTGTGCGTTTTACATCTGTACACGTAATTATCCATCGCAATGCTCTGATCGAATGCATCGGCCGTCAGAATTTTACAGGTTTTACCTGAAAAAAAATGATGCATTTGATGGTTGCGCTGAAATTGCGCAATTTTGCATCGAAGAATGCATGCATTGCAATGCAGCATTGCAATGCAGCATTGCAAATTGGCTCGCAAAAATTGCACGGCCAATTAATGCTAATTAGCGTACCATTCGTATTGGTCTCATCACTGCCATCCACGCATTGGACAGCCCCGTCGTCGACCAACGCATTACTCAAACATTTCCCAATACCATTGATCATTGTATCGCATTTGAAATATCCGGGGCAGCAATCTGAACGAAGCGGGATTTTATGGTCAGCCGAACGGAGATGGTCCGATCACGTACCAACATCCTCGTCAGTTTTATCAGGACAATCGAAAATCCCATTCCGATATTTACTCAGCGCAATACAAGTACCGTCCGCGCATTGATAAGTTTGATTTGTGCTACATGTACACGTTCGATTACAACGGCCTAGGCAGACTAGGCTTTGGGAAATCACTGCTGAAAATATCGATTTTTACAATGATCATTTTCAAGCAGCAATTGCAGTCATTTTCAAGATTCACCACAGGTCAATCGCAGCAGGAATCGAAATTGACCATTGGTCTCACCTGTTTCGAAATACAAAACTACCAAAACGGTTATTGTACAAAAATGCCATCCATATCCGAGCATATTGCCAGTACAGTAATCTTCACAGAAGGTACTGATTGAGTAGAATTCTCGTTCGTTCGTCGAAGCCTGAAATTGTGCATATGTGGTACCCTTCCAATGGGCAATGGGAGAAGTGGAAAATGATGGTCGATTTATCATAGCTAGAATCTTTGGCATCACCGTTGCTAGCACCCTTGGTAGCTGGTCGTTTTAGCAACTGTATCTCATGGAGACCGGATGAATGCTCAAGTATTAGCCAACTAATATGTCATCCACTCAAATTATGATGCCCATTCATATATGTGCTGAAATGTCAGACATTCAAATGCAATTATGCCCTGAATTAGGATTTTAAAAAATTACTCACGCGTGTATTTTGTTTCAGACCGGTTTTTTTCTGGTGAATGGTGATGCATGAATTCCAGGAAGTGTGAAAATTGATGGCTGAAGTGACAGATGGACACAATGGCGTGGATTCATGTGAATATAATTCTGTCAATGACGTCATGAACTCTTTATTTGTACAGTATCCAAGCGATTCTGTCCAAATTTATGATCAGAATTGGTATTCCTGGGTGAATTTCTGTAAAAAGGCGGAAAATTCCAAATGCTAAGTGCTTTTCTACTGTATAAATCCGTCGCATATCCGAAATTTGGAAGCAGGCGATGAAGAAAGCTGATCACCGTTATCAGCCAGCTGCCAATGCAATTGCCAAAAATCGCCTCTTTTCAAAGCATCATTATTTTTCAAATTAGACCATAAGAGGTCCATTCAATTATCAATTTCATAATGAAGTCATATCTTTCATATTCTGATTAATCCAATCAATATAATTGGATACGCGTGCATAAACGCCCGCTTTTCCTTTGGTGGCACATCCAGCACCGAAACTCGTGGCACCGAACAATTTCCATGAATCTCCGTTTTGGAGACAGGCCAACATGCCGCCTGAATCGCCCTGAAAAAATGCGAATTTTGCATTCTTTGAATTTCAAAGTATTTTGACACTAATATTAGACTGGGAATAGGCCTCATGAGGTTACAGTATACCATGGACGGAAGGTCGACTCTGATTGGCTATTATCGACCAATCACGGCAGATGGGCGTGGCTAGCAAGGACTCTGCCTAGCAAGGACCCTGACTCAGGCATTGAAAATGCTAGTGTTTTTTCACTTCTGATCCTGATTTCCGGATCAATCGATCAGAACTCACTCCGCATGTATCTGAAGTTCCATCTAACGATCCAGCACAAATCATTTGATCCTCTATGTACTTATCACCCCAACTTTCTTTGCACGCATCAGAATTATGAACCGGTACTACTAATTGCTGAAGCGATTGAGCCATTTCGTTCGAATCTTTGCCTGTACAAAGGCAATGTATCTGATCGATCAATGTACTGTAAATCGATATTTACTATTATTCCTTCCCCAACCACCAGCAACGCATGTTTTTCCGGCCGGAATCGCGTCTCCGGCTTCGGCCAAGCAGATGGGACGCGCGGTATCGGTGAAAATGATGGGTTTATCCAATTTGATCAATGCGATATCATTATTGGCGCCTTTTCGTTTTGTAAATATGAAATCGGGATGGAATTCGATCAGGGTTCCTGTAGCCAATTGTTGACCCGGTTCGTATCTATCACGATTATGCTTCCCAGCTAAGACTGAGATTTGGCTAGGGGCTAGACTTTCCGGTTTTGTGGCCCTGAAAAAAGATGTTCGGGATTGCGGAATTTCGACTGAGCATGAAAAATTTGCTTGTGCAAACTGCGCAATTTCGATTTGAGCACGAAATTTGCTTATGCAAATTGTGTAATTTTGATTACTGGTTGGGAAATTGCTTGTGCAAATTGTGCAATTCTGATTTTCCATGGAAAATTGCTTATGTACATTTGCAATTTTGATTGCTGGTTGAAAATAATGATGCAAATTGCGCAATTTTGATTGCAAATCAGCTTGCAGTTTTAAATTGCTGCTTGCAACCTTCATATGTAAATTGCGCAAAATTGGATTGCAACGCAATAGAGACATCCGCAGTAACCAATATTTAAATTCCCGCCCCGCAAACCTATTGCACATTTACCTAGGTCGGTTACTGCGGGTTGCGGGGACAAGGGTGTGCGCTATGCATTCAATGGATGGGCTTTCCGCTGCGGATCGCACATCCTAGCTGCGGGGTAACCAACCCAGGTAAATGTGCAATAGGTTTTCCGCGGGAATTTTAAATATTGGTTACTGCGGATGTCTCTATGCAAGACACAGCATGCAAAATTGCATGCTAATTTTTCTCACATCGTCTCATCCTTGGTCACGCAATGAGCCGCGGTAAGGAGAATATCGCTTTTTTCCAAATTGTCATTGATTCGGATCAAATTGGCACCGCATGTACTCATCTTTCCATTTCCCATATCGATATCCAATAGGACTAACCAAGGCCACGAATGAGGCTTCGATTCCGCGCCTCCGATGACTCGTTGAAATTTACTAGCACTTATGCTCGGTCGATATTGAGATGCTTGTTTTCCACAACCAACTGGCCCCGATGGCTTTGGCGGTGCTGAAATCAGGTGATCAGGTGATCGATTTTGATCGGATTTGAATGTGCCATTTGGGCACCTTCCCCAAAGTGACCAGTGGTGGTCACTAGTGACCACTGGTCACTTTTTACTTTGTAAGTGACTTACGGCATCCAATCGTGGCATGCGCAGTTCCATCGAAATCACTGTACGCATTTTTATCCAGATTCTCCTGGTCTATACCACTCGAATATACCATGCAGATTTTTTGATCGGAAATAAAGCTGACCGATTTGCAAGCGGTTTTTCCTAAGCACGCTTCGACGCACGCCTCGAACGTGTCCGTATTCAGGCCTTGACCATCTCCGATCATATTATCTTTCTCGTATAGAATATTCTCATATTTCGTAATATCGCAGCCGAATAATTTTATTCGCTCGCTCGGCGGTTGAGCCAAAACTTGGCTGAGTATCTGAAATCATTTTCTGGGTTACTGTAGATCAGCAATGGATGTCCGTATTCAAAATTTTTGAATTCCCGCCGAAAATGCTAATATCAATCTTGGACAAATTTTGATTCCATGGACTCAGATTTCTAGGCTAATAAGCAAGATTGGCATTTCAGCTCAGTTTTTCAAATTTCACAAGACATGTTCAGGTACATAAATTTAAAGGTATACTGTAACCGCTTACCGTAATCAAGGCAAATGAAATGAGCATTGTAAAACGCATTCTTCAATCTGGGTTGATCTCGATGATCACTGCCTTTTATAGAATTCACGAATGACAAAAATCTCTATTACCACCTTGTGCAAAATCAACAGTTCCGCTTTTATGAATTTTTTATCGAACGATCGTAATTCAGCATTCACTGCTGATTTTGACAGGTGAATAATTATATGATTTATAAAATTTGCATAGATTGCGCGATTTGAGTCACGAATTTCATCGAATTTCGCCTTCCTTTTTCTTATTCACATAAAAACCATCACAGCATCTTCCCAGGCGGTGTTGTTCATGAAAAATTCAACAACTCTATGAAAACGAAGCTTATTTTACGCATGCAAAAACTTACGGGCCTATTCTGGAGTTTCTGAAAAAGGCACGAATGCAGAGAAAGCATGGGCATTCTGACTATTCTGACCATTCAGTCGTCCAAAATGAGTATGCCTGATTTCTGATCAAGAAAATAGATATTCCAAGCCAAATAAAATCAGCTTCTTATTATCCAGTGGACTTTATCCTTACGACTAAATCCCTATGGAAAATCTTGAAAACAGTGTATTTCTAAGTTTGGAAGCATAATTTCGATCCATATATATTGGGAAAAATGCCTATATTAGGAATGTTTCGTTCCTCGGTTCACAGGCTTTACTTGGATTTTGTGTGTTCGCATGGTGAAAATCCGATTAACTCGTACGTACGTATCGACTCTGCTGGCTGGCTAAGGCCGTGTCCTCTCATTCGTAATACGGCCAGATATGGGGGTAAAAATACCGGGCAGGGATAGCTAAAAGGAGGCATCTCCAATATTCCCATAGTGCCTGCAAAGGGTGATGAGCTTTCATGTGTGGGTGGTGATTCCTACGTATGGTCAATTTTTGCATCGAATTTTGACATCTCATATCAGTCATCGATCAGATGCATGATACTGACATGCAGTGATTTCATATCAGTAAGTCATTGATCATCACAAAATCCAGTGATATCCACATGGAATTATCACGACGTAGCTGTTTTCTGAAATCAACTCCCAATTCGTCATGTCGAGGAGATTTTGAAAGAAAATGAGCACCGGATGATTTCGAAGATGATGCCTTTTCCATGAATCAATACGAGCTCAACCGAGGCGAGGCCGGGTTTTTTTTCGTATAACCACATTTCCATATGGACGTATGGGTTTAACTTCCGGTCGTGGTTTATGAAGGAAGACGCTCGGTCATCATCGACTGCCTTCTGCACAGATGACATCCCTGGTTACAACCGTTCGGCCTCAGCATTCATCAGCTTCGGACGGGAGTTTTTCCATGAAGATATGCTAAAGCGAGTTTTTTCAATTCGCCCGACAGGGATTTCAGCCTTTTTTCGCCTCCTTCCTTTTGGAAGAGCATGGCAGTTCTTTTGCCGTCTGACCCCTAGTTGATAGAAACGAAGAGGCCATTCTTCATGGAAATTGGGGACAGGGGGATATGTTCGTTTCAGCATCCGGGCCTTCTTATGCATGGGCCGAAAGCACTCTTCGATCAAAGCGATTTCTGCTGAGTTTTTTAATGGATGAAAAAGCATTTACGAAAAGGATGTGAATACGAAATTGACTCCGCCCCTCTTCGCCTGCACTTACTCCATTCAGTCAGTCAGCACAGGAATACCCGTGGATACGAAAATTTTCCATGGAAAAATATGCTTCTTAATGAAGCTGTTTTACAGGCATAGAGTTTACCCCCGAGGACGTTTACTGATGAACTACTGGGTTCGGTTTGAAATGAGTTTGCAGCAGGGTGTATATATTCCCTCGTTTGAAATTTCATTTCATGCTCGAAACACTGGCCGAGTGTCTTCCCAATGGATATGGCGTGAAATTGTTTTGCAGCCAGCAAATTTGTGCGACAAATTTCATCAAATTTGGGTGCATGCATTTTTGCCCGCTTTCACTACTGCACCCAGCCCTTAGCTTATTTTTATATCACCAAAATTCAACGTGGCTTTTTGGCAAGAGCCATTCGATGGATCTCACTCAATTTGCGTCATTTGATGGAACGAGCATTTTGTAGCCACTCAGGGGCGCAGAAGACTAATGCCGTGTGTGTAATTAGAGATGGCCTCGGCTGAGTGTATCCGATCAAAGGAACGGCCTGTTTCTGGTTCTCACTCCAGCAAACGATTCACAAAACGTCCTGAACAATGAAGCGTAATGAGATCAACACTTTGAAAATTGTTCCTTCCTCTTAACAAATGCTTCAACATGTTTTCAAATGCGACCCCATTTTTTTTTTTGCACCGGTCAAAGAGCATTCGCTTGAAAACAAAGTGTAACATTCGGCTCCTGATACGATCAGCCTAGGAAGCCCCATTTTACGGATTATAAACATTCACCTTGCGTCTCATTTACACATGAGAATTCTGTGTTTATGCTAATCTAATCTCATTAGCTAAAATCAGCTAGCCAGGGGAATCCCTGGGGTGTGATTTGGTGGGATCCCGGATGACATTACGTATGCTAAATATGATTAATACGTTTCTAGGATAATTGGCATTTGCTGATAATGATAAAAACTTCAAGTTGGGATAATGATAGACCCCCGTGGGATGCTTATCCGAGTCTAGCTTAGCTAATCAGCAGCCTCGAAAGCCATGATTGAATATGTATTGCTCTGATTTCAGACGCAAAAAATGAACTAATATTTCTCCGATGGGTTTAAATAGTAGTGCATTACCCACACCCGCTCTGATCAATTATTCGAATTTCGATAATCTATCGATCGATAATGATTCGTCGGATATTAGTGCCAAAAATGAATCCATGAATTCGGCCAGAACTACTGGTGAATTAGTGATCGGAACGTTGACGTTCGTTGCCATCACTTTGATGACCATCGGTGGGAATACGTTGGTCATTTTATCCGTATTCACTTATCGACCATTGAATAGGGTTCAGAATTATTTCCTCGTCTCTTTGGTAAGCCAGTGCTCGTGGAAAGGTTGCTTGAAAAATGCGGACCGTACGAGCATGGTCTGCCATGAAAATTTTTATCATTGCAGAGAACTACAGTATGCCATTGTCAAAAATGGCTGTACACTGAAATTTGCTTACTGTATCATTGAAAAACTGGAAGCACAAAATGCTTGCCTTGCCTTGCACTGCAGACTGTTCTGAATGCAGAAAAAATGCAGCTGTCACAAAATGACCATTGATCAGACAATGCATTATTTCAGGCAGCCGCTGATTTAGCAGTGGCCGTTCTAGTAACACCATTTCACATTGTCAAATTCATCGTGGGTGAATGGATATTCGGATTAGCGTTCTGCCAATTCTGGCTGACAATGGATATTCTATGCTGTGAGCATAATCAATACCCCAATCAGTGCCTGATCAAAGTCGAATTTTAAATTTTCAGGCACAGCTTCCATATTGAATTTATGCGCAATAGCATTGGATAGGTACTGGGCTATACATGATCCGATAAAATACGCCAGTAAACGAACGTTGAAATTAGTCTTATGCATGATCTCGGCCGTCTGGTCGTTGAGTTTATTGATTTCCGTACCACCGTTGATCGGTTGGAACGATTGGTCGCCCGAACACCTGGGTACAACGTGCGAATTAACTCAACACCCCGAATTCGTAGTATATTCAGCGTGCGGTTCATTTTTTATCCCCTTATTAGTCATGACTACGGTATACGCCAAGATATTCTACGCGGCCCGGCAACGATTGCGTAGTAAACGTCGAAGTTTACGCGGCCTTTCCGTCGGTAGTATGGCCGATACGGAGCACGGTGATCGTGAGAATACTCATATCACTAGACCCAACAGTAGGCGTAGTACGAATCGCAGGCAATGTTCGTCGCGCGTAGGAGGAACGAATCAAGCCGATCGTATGGCCAGGATGTCGAATAGTGCTACGACTACGTGTACGAGTACTGATCATTCCAATCTGACCGCTCATTCCATCTCCACAACCACAACATGCTGCGACGATAAAATCCCCGTACTCACTCGACGGAATACCGGTATATTATGTACTGTAGATGAACAATCCATCGTCGGTGATTTGCCTACGTTCTTAGGCGTCGATTCGTCGGGGAAAAAAACGCCGGACCCCGCGTCGGAGAAAGCGAAATTATTGAAAGAACAAAACGGCACCACTACGTTATTCGTTGTCACGCCTGCCGAAGGTGGAAACGCCAGTCATTGTTTTCGAACAGCATTCGATTCGGATACGACTAGTACGAAACCGTTGAGGCAACAATCCTTGCACAGATTCGTTAATAAATGGACCGATCGATCGTCCATACGTCAAGCGAATCAACCCAGGCGCAGTGAACCGTATATCCTTGGATTACCGAGCAGAGGCGACAGTGTCCGAGCATCCATATCTAGCCATATTCAAGTCGAGAAATATATGAAAGAAAAAGAACGCATATCGGTCACGAAAGAGAAGAAAGCTGCGAAAACATTAGCTGTCATCATGGGTATGCGTTTATGATTGACCCTAGGAGACCCATTTCTGGGCCCCCGTGGTATGCTTGACTCTGGTGTAGTGGTTAGCACTCTTGCTCCCCGCTCATTAGAGCCAGGGTTCCATTCTTCCTGCTGATATAAAGTTTGCGCGTATTTGGTATCCCTGGAGCGCTCTTTCAGGAGCTTGGAGCAGATGTAGATCATACAAACTCAGCTCCAACGACTACAGTAACCAATTTTCAGGCGTTTTCGTCCTTTGTTGGCTGCCATTTTTCATCAATTACATTGTGACACCGTTCATTCCGCGACGGATGCATCCGAAAGTGGAAGAAGCCATTACATGGTTAGGATATATAAATTCGGCCATAAATCCAGTCATATATACCATATTCAATTTGGACTTTCGAAGGGCGTTCCAGAAATTCCTCTGCCCATTCAGGCCGCAAAAGACCACTTCGCAATCGGGTACTACGAAGAATCCAACTAGTGGGAAAACGTGTTGAATTCATTTTTCGTATCAATTTGCTTACTTAGCCTTCATTTTGAGAGATTTTATTGCTTCGTAATATATTGCAGAAATGTATCAGTTGGCTTTGGTTCTTTGACCTCAAACAATATGAACTGTGTATTCAATCGTCGACAGAAATGCATCTCATCAAAATACACCAACCATCCGTCATGTCAGCTTATCATATTTTATCAATTTTTGCCTGGGCGAAATGTGCCCACATTTTTCGACTGTTCCAAAAACTGCGAAAATGCTCAAATAATTGCGTATGAAAAACACGCATCACGAATATAAAATTACTCAAATTCAAAAAAGATATACATATTGTTGTAAATTAATTATCAGGGAATGATGCAAATTTGTTTTGAGCCAATTGTTCACACGTGTTGAGGCACTTGTTCGCGTTGATACTGATATCGACGATCCTGCTTCAGATTTCTTCTGGATCTTTTCACCAGACACACGATCAGTATGATGATCAAAATCAATGCTATTACGATACCGGCAATGATGCCGGCCAATGCTCCGGTGCTCAAACCGGCCAATAATTGCGGTTCGGCTGAACTAGTGGTCAAGGAATCTCTCAAAATCACCTTGATCACAGGTGTGGTCGATTGGATTTCTGTTGTTGTCGGAGTAGTGGTGGTGGGTTTCGTGGTCATTTTTGTAGTGGTCGTGGTCAATGTCGTGGTCGTCGTGGTCGTAGTGCTGGTCGTCGGTCTTTCAGTACTCGGGGTTACTGTAGTCGGTGCTTCAGTCGACGGTGTCTCCATTTTTTCGAAACCCGAACCTTCCCATCCATTTTGCGGCGAATCGGCCATGGACAAATCGTCCTCATCATCACTGATTACATCGCGAAAATCGGCCGCATTGCATATTATTAGGCATGCTAATACGAAAATTCGTAAGGACATTATATTGGGAGACATTATAAAGTTGGGACGAAACTTGATGCGCACACACCGCTGGGAGGATTGGGAAAATCGGTCGACTAGCGAAGGTTTTATCTTTGGTACGAATATAGTCAACATGCTCAACCTTCCTTTTCGCCTCAGCTTTCTTTGGGGTTTGGAAGCTGACGCAGCTATTGAAGGAGGAAAGGAAAAGGAGGCATTCCTCCTTCGTTTTACGCTTCAAACGCAAACAAGACACTCCGTCGGCATGACAGCATATCAGACGCATACTTTGTAGCTGCCTCCACTAAAAACACCATACTCGAATGAGTTATTGGGCAAAAATAACGAGCAACTTGTCATTAGCACATTGTTAGGGATCGGATTAATTTTAAATCCACATCTATCTGGTCATGGCATGTTTGAATATTTTCATATTCAGAATGCATGGGATCCGTATTTTGTTGCTATTTTTAAATCTGTAGCATCCTTTCGGCCTGTCATTTTGATCCATGCAAGTTTGCAATATTTTTCAAACTGATACAAAATCGGGCGTTTCAAATACAGCAGTATGGATAAAATGCTGGCCAATTCGTATGCAAATGCATGACATTCTGCTCCTGTACCCTTTTTATGACCATCCCATATAACGCATGCAAATTTCCCCCATTGACCACATTCGTCTGTACTTTCTCGCCCACATGAGTGGATTTTCCATTGAATACCAACTTTTTCCATGTTTACTCACATACTATACCGATGATTGTATACTCGGCCTAGGAAATGCATTTACCCAAAAGTTCTGTACCCACACAAAACTAGTTTCACATTTTCAAATGTACATACGAAAGTTCTGAACTTGACTCGAATGGTGTACATCCTGTACAGTACTTGTACAGTCGTAAAATTTGATAAGAAATGAGTGATCATTTTTGAATCATACGGTGGTGGGCATGGCATCACCCACGAGCCCGTTCAATCCATTCTTGGGTATACAAAAATCATTGGGTGGCCAAGAGTATTCGATCGAACACGAATTATCGAAAGGAGCCGTATGGACTGTGTTCAAAGCTAGCAATTTATCTACTCAAAAATATTACGCCGTCAAAGAAGCGCTAGCTTCGAATTTACGTCAAGAAATCGATATTCTCACCAAATGTATCGGGCGTGAGAATATTTTGCAATTGATCAAAGCGTGTAGGGATGATTCGGATACGAATCGTACACCTTTATTTGCTTATGTGATCACCGAATTGTGTTCTACCGATTTAGCCATATTTCTCAGAGATTTGGGTGGCCGATTTCCTGCGGATCAACTTCGAGTGGCTGCCAAACATCTGGCGGATGGATGCGAGGCTTTATCCAATGCTGGGATATTGCATAAGAATTTATCTTCCAAGAATATCCTGGTGCATTTGTTGGGTAAACATTGCGCAATTTGCAGAATTGCAGATATTGCGCAAATTGCATGCACTGCTGCAAGTAGTGCATTCATTTTTCAGGATCCGAAGTGGCATTGAAAATATCCGGCTTCAATTGTTCAGTGATGATTGAGAAATCGATATTCAAACGTGCCTATACGATTACAGGCCGTGCTCAATACATGGCACCGGAAATCGGCAGAGCTTTCGTGAAGAAAAAGCGATCATCGACCGATTACACGCCGAAATCCGATTTGTGGTCACTCGGAGTAATTCTGTACGAATTGGCTTACGGGAAATTCCCCTTCACCTCGTCTAATTTGCTGGATTTATTCAAATCCGCACGTCATAAAGATATCTCCATCGATTTCCCGCCTTTGCACACTTCGGACGAGGCGGCGTACTGTAATTTGATCCGACGATTGCTGAGAGCTAATCCGGACGACAGGCCGGATTCGCAGAATTTGCGTGCGGATGAATGTTTCGCAGGATTACAATCCGGTGTGAAAATCCAAATCGGCTTGGATCGGATAAACGAGGCTATGCGGATTTATGATCTTTCATGGACGTTGCCCGTGCCAATTGCATTGGTTCGAGTCAGGGATTACGAATATAATGAATGCATCGAATTGGGTAAGGCTTGATTAGGCAAGTTCCATTGCAAATTGCGCAATTTTTGCCTAATCTGAATGGCTATATTATATCCATGCTAATCCGCTTCAAATGACCCCAGATCAAGCTCTAACAAACCGGAAGGATGTTTTCTAAATAAATCGACCTTGCTGATCCGAATGATCACAATTATTTTCATGCAGGATCGATAGTTAGGTACATGATCACAAATATCGATTTGTCAAATAACGATTTTTGATCAAAATTGACATCACCACGAGATTCAGCGTGATCGATTGTCCAGAGAAATATATTTTCTTTTCATTTTTGGCCTTATTTTCATGGAAATTCGATGTACCCCAATTCATACGCTGTAAAGTACAGCATTGAAAATGCCTACCTCAGCCATGAGGAGGTTAATCTCTGTGCAAAAATCACTTTAAAAATATGTTTGCTACAGTAATCGAGTGTGCTGATTTCGAATTTGGCATTAGTTTTTATGTATCTCTCCAAATTATAAAGATTGATCAGAAATATCGATTTTTCATATATCGATTTCTGAGTGATCAAAGTGTGATCAGTGGATTAAGCGTGATTGATTGTCCAGGAAAACATACAGATATCTTATCTGACCATCATGATAACGCAAATAATCGATATCTCTGCTGAAGCATAGGCATACTGTAACGCTCTACCATTTCAGGCAAAGGCAGCTTCGGGAAAGTTTGGCGTGCCAAACGTCTCTCGGACGGTACGAAAGTAGCATTGAAACGAGTCCACGTCGAGGACGTGGATTTGGCCGAAATCCAAACCATGCAAACCGTGGTTCATCCGAATTTATTGAGATTGATCGATCATTTCGAACAATTCCCATACATGTACATAATCACCGAATTATGCGCATGCGATTTCCCAGCGTTCGTAAAACGATTCCCCAACGAACGATTACGTCACGAACAGGATGCGAGAATATTATCCAAACATTTGGCATCCGCATACATGGCCATGCAATCGGCGCAAATCATTCATCGCGATGTAAAACCCAGCAACGTACTGGTATCGATCGATACCGACGGCGCTGCGTCGTTCAAATTGGGCGATTTCGGATGTAGCAAATCGCTCACTCACGTCGAATACGCCCAAACCGTATTGGGTACACCGTTTTACATGGCGCCCGAATTAGGAGCGTGTTTGTATTTACAAATCAATACGGCTCATTACGATCATCGAGCCGATATCTGGTCCATGGGATTGATCGTATTCCAGAGCTTAGCCGGGAAACTTCCGTTCGAAGAAGCCGATTTACTTCGGCTATTGTACGACGTCGGTACCGATCGACCGACCGACGAATTCCAGGAGAATTTGAAACGAGAGATCGAAGCGTTGGACGCTAGCCTCGAATTGCGCAATCTGTTGTTCGGTTCCATATGCGCCGATTATACCAAACGAATGACGGCGGCTGATTTCTTTCAGCATCAATTCCACGCTCATCTACCATTGAATACGCGTTTGCATTTGTGAAAATAACAATGTGAATCAATGTAAAGAAATAATGCTATCACAGCCAGCATGTAGTGATCTGGAATATCTGATCAAAATTCGATCAAGCTGATGCGCCTGCACTTTCAGCATCATTCATTAGCTCTTCTCTGACTTCCACTAGAAGTTGACCCAGTAAATTCCTGCCTCTCCATTGACGTCGATCAGTAGCTGCTGGATTACGGATACCGAGCCCTGAAAATAACCGGCTGTGAATTGGATGCATGCCAAATCATATATGCTTACCGATTCCCCACTTCCGATCACGTGGACTGGCTTCGACCAAAGTGCCAATACTTTTCACCAATGTTGCTTTCATCTCGGGATTTTGTTGGAACTGAAATAAAGGGACCGTTGAATAAAATCGATAAAAATGTAGAATAAACATACCTTTGCTCTTAATCCGTCTTTCATTGCACCTGGACCGATTTCATCCCATATTTTCTGATCGTAATTCTTGACTTTTCGACCCAACGCTTTCTGTTCACGTGGTGATGTGGATTTGAGGATCTTCTCGGCTATTTCGTGATCTTTGAATTCACCTGAAAATGGGTGATCAGCATTGGTATAGCATGGCCCCATGCTTCAATATGCCATGGGCATACTGTACGCGATGCTGAACAATTTGAACATACGCAGTACTTACACGCTTTTCGATAATGAAAATATTGTTCGGTGCAATTGAATTCATTGCCATCGATCACGAATTTCGATGGGTAGAAATTGCTGAATACCGTATGGGTGCCATAGAATAATGTGAACATTTCAGTGCCATCCGAATTGGATTTGAGAACTTCTCCATCTTCGGATGACCAATCGTAAGCAGCTGCACCGGAGCCGGATGCTGCCTTGACTTTCTTCTTGGGTGGCATGGCGAGAATTGTGATGTCCTGAAAAGCCAGGTTTATACACGAAAATATCATAGCATAATCATTAAGAAATTATGGACCGAAAGGCCATCAATCACTAATGACAAGTGAATATTTGGTACTATGTATTCAACAACATGAATTCACATCCATTAATAAATTGCCACAAATGAATAGGCACTGTACAGAAATAAATATCATCGGTTTCATGATAATCCTGTTTACAAATAATATATTCTCACCTAAACTTACTCTCTATATGTTCATAATTATGCAATCACATACCCTCATTTTCAACCAATTACTGGCTTCCTTTTCGCATCAATTCTTCACGAATTTCGGTGAGAATTTGGCCCAGCCAATTCTGGCCTCGCCACGTCCTTCTTGAGCGTGCAAGCGGATCGTCCATCGATAAGCCAATACCCCAACGGGAATCGCCTGGATTCGTTTCCACGAGCGTCGTTCCTTTGGTTCCGATCAGCTCCGCTCGTAAATGTTTGTCTTGCTTGTACTGAAAAACGAAAGCCATTACAACGACATTTCAATAAGTAATTTCCGTATTACCTTGGCTAAATTAGCTTCCTTCATATACCGACGTCCAACATGTTCTCGATCCCATTCGCTATGATTGAATCCGCGTATGCCCTTGCCCAACGTCTTCATTTCTTTCGGATCATTCGATTTCAGGATTTGCTCCGCCTTTTCCTGGTCGCCAAAATGAACTGAAAAGGGTACTGTTTAGAATATCATGAAAAAATCAAGCTACTAAACTTACCAGCTTTCATGTACATGTAATATTGCTCCGTGCAATTGAATTCCTTCCCGTCGATTACGAAACGGCACGGATAATGATTACTGAATGGATATTTCTTGGTGAAGAAGAATGTAAACCGTTCTTTCCCGTCGTCGTCGTCGTCCAACGAATCCGAATATAATTTATCGCTGCTCTGAATCTTCTTCAGTCCGACTTTAGTTCTTCGGCGATCCTTTTGATCAGACGGTTCAGGCCATACGACCCTTTTGTGAAATTTCTTCGTTGGTGATAAGCTGCCATCACTTTTGATCGGAGAAGTAGGCGATATGCTTCGAGATCGACGTGTGGTATTGATTTTCGATTTCTTCGTCGACCTGGTTGCCAACTTTTCAACGTCCACAGGCGAACCGGAACGTGATGATGAGAATATTTTGGATGCATTTTGACGTAAGACGGCGAACGCGTCTTTCTGATCTTCATTATCTTGGGCTGTGAGATCAGCATGATCCTTGGTTGAAATATCCAAATCGGATTCTTCAGCTCGACGTTTAGCAGGCCGATTATTCGGTTTAATAATAACCCGTCTTTGCGGCACTAATTCCGGCGTCTTCTCTTTTACAATTCTCTTAATATCCGGATCCATTTTCTCCGACGACGATGGCTTCTCACCGCCGAATTTGGAGAAGCAATGCTGATCGAACGACTGCGGAACGCGTTGATCCACAATTTTAACAATATCTGAGAATATCCGCGAATTCATATTAATCGTCGGTTTTCGTCGTTCCACAGTTTTTCCGGGCCCATTCGCCGTCGTTGAATTTTCAATGGAACTTCCATTTTTGAGCGACGTTTTTCGCTGATTCCGACCGTCACAATTCGTTGCACTCAATTGAGACATCGTCGGGGATGACTGGAATTTATGAATAATGATTTCTATCCAATTTTTGCACACTTTTACACCGAATTATGCAATTTTTATTCAGAATAAAAATTTCAGGAATTTTTAGCAATTTTTTACATTCGCAACTGTAGCAGACAAGAACTTATGACTGGGAGAGTCAAGCAAAATATGAAAACGGCATCCTGTAGCCATACCAGCCGTTGAACTACAGTATGCCAGTAATTTAGATTGTACGAAAACGTGTCAAAATGATAATATTCGACGCTAATCACTGGATTATTACGTTTCCTACGCTTCGTTTTTCGAAAAAAAAACATGCGGAATTCTTATTTCTGCATCGGGGAAAATTCCAGAAATTTCGATCATTCAGATACCAATTTACTTGTGATTATTCTCGAGTGCTTGTATTATTGAAGTCAAAATTGCACGCTAGGAATGCCTTCCGAGCAAGAAGAATTCCACCATTTCCACATTCCATCCAGTTGGGCAGCATTTTATTGTTCGTAATATTTACACAGGTAGTTCATGTGATTTCTGTAAAAGCAATACTTTTTCTATTCATATCGAGAAAGTGAAAGGAATGTGGTGGTGAGAAAATATTCGTATCTACGTCCATTTCTGAATTTTCTGAGCCCGATTGAGAAGCAGTATGGCTGCCAAGTACACGAAATCCAACAGTATCCCTGTTGTGGATATCTTATCCACGAAACCCAGGCAATTTCCGAGAGCCGGCACATCGTTTTATGGACCAATGAAAACTCCGTTCGATAGAGGAGTACCTACTGTGGAAATTCGTGAGTGAAATTCATGCCGGTTTTGGTTGATGACCATTGGTCATTTTTGAATGACTGTGGGTCATTTTCTAATCACAAAAAATTGGCATTATACCGCAGATCTAGTATTATTCTTCTCAAAGCACCTTTCTAAATTTCAGCATTCACAATCGATCACGAAAATTTCAATAATATTCAGCTATCTGTGATTTTGGCTGGTTTACTTCCGAAAAGTGGATGTTTAGCTAAATTAAGGAATAGTTTGAAAATTCATCATACACCTCATGATCTCGTTGAAAATGCCATCGTGAAAAGATGGGCATTCAATTACGAGTAAACAATATTTGGTCAGCAATGCACTGACGTTCATTGCCATATTTTTAGCAGTATCGATATTGCCATACAAGTTCATAATCGATTGAATAATACGCCGTATGTGATTTATAAATGCACAATGTCCGATTTGCCATCACCCATTGATCCGAAGAGTGTCAATGTCCAGGTATACTGTAGTTTTTGAACATGGCCAAGCACGCTTGGTTGTTGTAGCCAGAGGCTTCCAAAAATTATGCAAATCCATTGCAAGCTTCAAAGTCCACCCAAATTCCATTTCAGGTGAAAAAAATGCGTGGTCAAAGCAAATCACGCTTGATAATTCGTGTAAGGAAAATGTTCCCAGCCGTCATCTGGACTCCTCGGCTGGATCAGAATGGTACTGCGGGGCATGATCATTTCAAAAATGGTACTTCACATGATCACGTGATGAATGGAAAACAATGAATTAATGCACGGAAATTTGATTATCTTTGCTAGACTGTAGTTTTTCACATGTACGATTATCTGCTAAAAAGATGTGCCTTTTCCTTGAATAGAAAAGTACTCAGAATTTGGCCAAAATGGCGGGAGTATAGCTACTCAATGAGAATATTCATTCTGCCTTTTGCGCAGACACGGATAACCACTTCACCAATGGTATTCCAAAAATGGTTTTTTTTCCTTTCACGTGAATAATGCGGAAATAATCCTGCAAAATTTGAAATCCAGTATGGACATAAATTTTCAAATGATTCAGATATTGAAAATCTTACTGCATGGGCACCGGAGTCGTATTTTCTGACTATATCGACCCTGATAATTCGAATGACCACGTTTATTTTCGTGTACAATCGATAACTAGCAAGCTGATCACCAATTATCGATTTCTAAGTGATCAGAATGTGATCATTGGACAAAGTATCATGAATCATACAGGAAAATATATGCAATGTCCTCTTTCCTGATCATTTTCCATGCAAAATTCCGCTTTTTCGAATCAAATTAGGCATTTTTTTAAAAGTGGGCGGAGTTTGGAAAATCGAAAATCTGCGATTTCTCGCCTTTTACTTGCAAGAATTCGACGATCTTTTACCCAAATGTTGGGGACCCCAACCCCCACATCTGTGCCAATTTGATCCCTGCATGATTTTGAGGTTTAATCAAGCCTCTATTAACAGCAAATTTTCTTACCTAATTATCGATCTCTGATAATTCAGTGATAACAGGAATTTTTTCCATATATTTGCTTGCATATGAATCTATGCAATCAATGAAGCACAAGATTGAATTCAAGAAAAGCGCGGCCCTGGTATTTTCAGTCAAACAGTACGCTTTTACACCACATGAGATAGCTTAGCATACAATAGAGCTCGCTTTTCTTATCATTGTACCATGGGGGGGGGCATAACAAAGTGGATAGAATGTGCGACAATAAACCATGCGGTGCAGGGCGTTAAATTTTTTAACCTTAGTGGGTGTAAATGCGGCACTTGTTCACTTTAGCCCCCTCAAAGTCCGCAACCCGCCCCGCAACCCGCTAGAAACCCGCAACACCTGGGTT
>JAQIWJ010000444.1:0-21222 GCA_034695185.1 Discolaimus major
TTGACCTTCGGTATTCGGTTTTTTACCCAGAATTCGGTTTCGGTTACGGTTTCGGTTTCGGTTTTTTACCCAGACCCCGAAATCCTCGAAAATTCTGACGCTGGCGTACTGTAGACCAAAAATCACGTGACGAGTGCAACACTTTATGTTCAGGTACATTGTACATATCGCATATTGTCTGATACAATCCGCCAAATTCCTCTGCAAGCAAAAATCCCGAAATTTTCAGAAATAAATATTTTTGATCCAATACGCCCCAATATCCTGGTGATTATTGAATAATTCCACCCCTAATTTTGCCATTGACCAGTGAAAAGAAACGGCTGGAAAGATATTGAGCCCAAATCTTGCATTGAAAGATTTTCGAAATTGCACAAGTGGGTAATTTATGAAATTTTTGGCCAATTTATTGCTGAATCGATCAAAGAGCCTGATGAAAGCATCAAGCTGCTTCCATTATGACACAGCTAAAATAGCCTTTTTCAGGTTCATTCAAGAACATCGATTTCAAGTTTACGAAAATGGATATTGAACAAATGGACAATTCGACTGCGGAAATTTCAACAATCTCAACGGCGGCCAATATTTCGGAGACATTCATGGATCAACTACAAACAGCGGTTCGGTCATTGGCTGTATTATTGGACGAATTACTGTAAGTACATATTGGATTTTAGTGAAAAAGGTTGGCAGAAATTAGGTCCCACTGGCTTGGCGCGTTTAGATGGCTAGGATTTGCATTATGCTTGAGATTTCCTTGGGATGAAGCCTTTTTCTACATGCTGTTATCGTCGAGCAGCTTTGCTTTCCTCAAAATATCCTGAATTATGCTCCTGACATGTTCAGTCATAGCATCAGGATTCTGAGATCCTGTATTTCTGCAGGGAGAAGCAGCAAAGCTTGATCTCGTATTTGGAATCCATCAATGGCCAACTTGGCGCGGATGAGGCTATTCAGAAGGTCCACTTGACTGTAAGCAATGCTGTGGGCCTTAGCTTAGGAATAGCTTCATGCGAAGCTTATTTTGCAGATGCTTCATACGCATCAGTATCACAAGAAATTGCTCCAGATAAGAAAGGATATTGTTGATATCCACAGCAAAGCGTCGAAGTTGAAAGTATGTAGCTTCTTTCGATCTGGAAAGGTGAGATAGTTGATTTGCGCGTTTTCGTTGCTAGATGAGAGCTCAGAAGCTTTATGTAAAGCAAGAGGAAGATGCCAGAGCTCGGCAGCAGAAAATGCTTCTGCAAGAGGAAAAGGAGAAGCGGCTTATCGCGAAGCCAGCTAAAGATATTGCTAAATGAGCATTTTGGGATAGGAGGGACGACGTTTTATTGATTGAATTGGCTTCCGGATTTTCGACCTCTGAATTGTCAGCTTATACGCTATGCTGCATATAGATGCTTCCTGTTTCTTCCATGATTGATGCATATGGTTGGTTATCATACTGTAACCAGGATTTAGTTCTAGTGTTTGGCTTTGATATCATGATGTTGGCCTACTTAGGCTAAAATCGTAGCCAGAATTGTCATTTCTGTTCTGGATTGAACGTGAATATTCGTTCCCCCATGCATCAGCTCGCCACGACGTGGATGGATAGTAGATTCGCGCATAACGACACGCCTTTGGCGTCCATTTAGCGCTGATTTATTGAGAACATAAAATTTTACGAGTTCGATTTTCAAAAGCGTCCCTCTTCTCTTCTGCTGGCCGGTCTTCTTGTATTGTGGATTGGGATGGATTTTAGAGACGATGCCGGCTACGTTTGTGCATGCGTAGTTTCTGCCTTGGTCGGAGCGGCTCGTAAAAAGAGTCGGCCATATTCTCTGATCGCGGCCGCTAGTGACATTTCGTCGACTTTACGACTTTCTTTAATGGCTTTGCATAAAGTTACGCGTCATTTCCTGCTGGCCGTGGTTCTTTCTCTAACGAAGGTGGAAGATTCGCCTTCAATATATCCTCGGTTTAGTTCTGCGAGTGGATGGCGAGGTGCCATCACTGGGAGTTTCTGATCGGCTGATCGTCCTGTGCTTTGATCATGTTAGCCTCCGGGGCATTTGTCCTGTCTTGTCGGAGGGCTGAGACAGCGTACACGCGGTTGGTGATTTATTTTTCGATACCCGTGATTATGTCGATGTTCATCCAGGTACGGATTTGAGCCTGGATTATGCCTTGCGTTGTTTATGGTCGTGGGGAATCTAGTTCGCATTTGAGAATAGGCGTGGATGCTTGCATTCTAAGGATGCTCAATGTTTATCACAACTTTTTGGAAGGCATCTTGTGAGCATTCCAGGCAGGTAATCTGGGCAAATTGACTCATCGTGCAGGTCACCGTGGTTCAGGTGGTTCTTGTTGGACCGGAAGAGTTGTTTTTATCGAAAAGGAGCGTGTAGGTTGAGAACTAGGGAAATGAGAGTGCATTCGAATCTTTATGGGTCTCCACTGTTGGTAGACTCGTTCTTATTCTGGTTTTATTGCACCTCGCGACTCTCATTATGCTTGATTTATGCGGACATTATTAGCCGAACGAAGGCTGAAAATATGATCCCGTTCGCTTATATTTTGAACATGTACGGATGGACTAGGCTAGGAGATTCCAGTCTGCACGGTTGTATACTTTCTCCCGGTTTCTGCTTGATTATTCGGATGATGAGAATGGCATAATATTTTGCCTTGTTGGAATAGTGAACGGGATTTTCTGTTACTGATTTGAATTCGTCTTTTCCATCAGCATTTTACTGATGCGTGTCGTTTTATGAGTGAAGAGGTTTTTTGAGAGGGTCCATATTTTTTGAAATGGCATCATTTTTGGATCATTACCGCCCAGGAGGATGCGATCGTAATTTCTTGGAACATAAAATTTCAACGACGTTCATTTCGAAGCAGAAGGAGTGCGTCGTTTGGGTCGATTTTGCGATCCAACGACGTCGAACGTCGTAAAATAGTGTCGTTATGCGAATGGATGGCGGCGTAGATCAAAGGACACAGGGAGGGTGTTTTTCGATACGCGCTGGACACGTACGGCCTCTTTTCTCTCGTCCTCGATGATGCGCAATTTTAAATACGCCCAGGGAGAGATCGTAAAAATTTATAGCCGTCTGTCCGCGCTAGGAAGTATCATTCCGGGCCCAATGTCCGTTTTATGTTCTCCTTGTTGACTAGTCAGTCGGTTCAACAAACACGCGCGTTTTGCCACGGTCCCCTTCTCAACGGGCTGTCCCTAAAATCGTCGTTCATCCAGGTGGCTGTGGCAATATTTCATGTTAGCAGCTGTTTTTGCTGCTTGAGTAGCTGAAATTCATTCCAAAATTGGACTGTTCATGAGCTTGATGATTAGCTTGTGGCGGGTGGGTGGGAGTAGGGTGACTGAAGCAATCCCAGTGCTTATACGATTATTAACATTACCTTTTCTTTTCAGGATCAGTCATTGGCAATGGATACGTCGAGTATTCTGGTGTCAAATTCTTGCGGAGATGGTACATTCTACGATGCGGATGCTGGTGCATGTTGTCGAACATGCCCTCAAGGACACGGCGTTGCGTTGCCGTGTACGGGCGTTGGAATCGGAAACGACACGGTTTGCAGTCCATGCGTCGACGGTGCCGCCTATTCGAGCTCGATTAGCCACGAGGAAAGCTGTCAACCGTGTTCTCATTGTCCACCGAACGCGCACGCGGTTCATCGATGCAATGTGACGCATAATACCAAATGCGAATGCGTTGATGGATATTGGTACAGTCCGGACAGGAAAACGTGCGTCAAATGCTTCCCATGCCAGCCACGATTTGAAGGTATGATTGTTGACTTGCGCATTATGCAAATGATAAGCACATTCTCATTTCAGCCACACGATCATGCGGCCCGTATCAAAATACCCATTGCGTACCATGCGCCAAAGGATATTATTCGGATTCGTATGGTTATTCGACCAAATGTCGATTGTGCAGTTTATGCAAACCCGGCCAATTAGTCCAAACCGCTTGTTCCGCAGGGCGGGATACGGAATGCGTCGGTGAGTGGAGATTTTATTTGATTGCATTTACTCCGCAATCAGCTTGACTGACGCCTGGTTACTATTTCAGATGCGAAAGCTTTATTGAACGGAATTGGGACGACGAATGCTCCACCCGTTTCCGGTGTGAATCTATTTCCGGTTTATTGCGCAATTCCGGCCGTCATATTGGTGGCGTTGATCTTCTTCGTCGTCTTCAAACGATGGAAATATTTCACGTGCAATCGGTCGGCACCATGCAAGTCCGCAACGACGTTCAACAATCCCCAGGGGCCGATCCCGTATTCTACTGCGAGTTCAATCGTCAAAGGTCAACAGAAATACGCTAATTCGAAGCATGGAACGAACGCGGATGGAACCGCGAGTAGTACCTGCCAGAAGGAGCTGAAACCAATGCTACGTAAGTGGTACAAGATTCAGCGGGGGTTGGATTGAAATTAACGACGATTGTTTTCCAGTTACTGGCGATAGTCCGGTTCATTGCCTTCCGAAGGACCTGTTGGAACAGTTAGAGATGAATTTGGGCGGAAGCAACGATGAGGACCGAAGCGGTTGGCTCGCGTTAGCCAAGCATCTTGGTAAGCGTTTTTGCATATTTTGCATTGCATTGCATTGATCCAAGAGATTTCTGTCTATTCACAAAGAATTTCTTTCAGGCTACGGCGATGCCAGGATCAAAGCATTCATCAAAGATGCCTGCGTGTCTCGAGTGCCGCCAGCCAAGAAATTTCTTCACGATTGGAGCTACAGTTCTCACGCTACCGTACGCCTTCTGATCGATGCGTTGGACAGTATCGAACGTTCGGATTTGGCCACGTTATTACGACGCGACATCGATTTGTCAACGACGTTGATGAACAATAATAATCAAGCTATTATCGGCGGACCAGTACATTTCGTATAACGTGGCGTGGTGTGTGGATAATTCGTCAATTGGCACGGTACGTCGACAAATCAACTGTACAGCTTCCTGGAAACGAATTTATTTCGAACTGTCATCTTTCGCGTGATCTCGACGCCATGAACAATTCAGTATCACCTGGCGTTTGTGAATATGAAATTTGGACATTGAGTGAACTCATTCGGATATGGACAATTTTCAATGATCAATCTTTGTGAACTTGTGCAATGCATTTGCTGTGAATGTGTGGAAGCTTTCTGTATCGATTGATCGCGATTATCGATTTTGTGAAGTGCATTTTTGAATCTCTGTATTTGTTCATATCACTATTGCTGTGAAAATTAGATGCATGAAATAGACATTGAATTTCTGAAATGATTATCGATTTTCGTGAAATTCTGATCACACTTCAACGTTTACAGGCGTACTGTAACCGCTCCGTAGTCCGAATCAAATTCCCTGATTTTTGTTATAAGCAGTGGAGACCCGAAGGCTGTGCGCCCCCCCCGATGAAGAAGCGCGAATAGCAGACATCAATTCCCAGAAATAAATTCTGAATATATCTCGAATTCCCATATTGATCAGATTCCTGTGTTATTCACGATCGATTGTATAAAATGTAGTATTCATATTCATCGACGATATTACGGGTCGTATTCTACGAGTTGGCGTCGTTCGATTTTGCAAGAGAATAACCCTGATTCCCAGGTGAGTCATTTGAATAGAATTGCCATTTGGCGGCATTTTTTTGATTGGGTCTTATTCTTGACTCATTCTTCTCGGTGATGCTTCTGATGGGATTATTTTGAGTTTGAGACTAGGAAAGGCCAGTTGATTTTATTAATTGTGACGAGAATTTTTTGAGAATTTGCTAGGATTTAGGAATCTGGCATTTTAACTTGAGATTAGCGTGGCTGATGAGAAGGTCCTTTTTTGGCTTCTCTGATTTTTTACAAGCCAGTAGTAGTAGCTTAGATTTCATTTGGTATTTGAGATGCCATATGTGGGGTAGGATTTCTTGTCCTATCATCGGTGGACTTCTTCAGTAGGTTAGGATTTGGATTCTTCTGGCACTTTTCCTCGTATACATACTCGACATGAGATTGCGTATTAGCCGCTGTTGAAAGCATTTTAATAGGTTGTTTGTCGTTAGCAATTTTCTCCGAGGATGAGTAGACCATCCTGTCGTGCCCTTGGCAATTTAGCAGCGGCTAGGGGTATTTTGCGACGTTGAAACGTGGTAATTGATGGCGTGGATCGTTTATTGGCATGCGGGCATAGGAAATGGCTGTTTTGCTACGGAAATGCGCTCGATGCGAGAGCCGTTCCCTTTTCCGTTCTTCGCGAATCCGTTTTGGTTCAGGAGCTTAACTCCTTTTCCATTCGGAATTTCTCTGGCTGTGCTGTGGACTGAAGTACAATAAAATGGAGACGCTAGTTGTGGGGAAAGAGGAGACACAAAAGCGTGGGTGTCCGTTTCGTTCGTTGAAACCTGGAAGTATTGATCCAACGAGGATATTCGATGGCTAGATGCCTAGGCCCCTTTAGTTTAGCTAGCCGAAGTTGAGAGCTTTCTTCAGCATTGGCCCCCCTGATCGACACTAGAGCGTGTAGGCGTCCTTCCTTTATCTTATCACCGATGAAAGAAGGTGTATTTTTGGCCTTCTAGGTTAGCTTTTTCTCGCTCTATCTATACTTGCGTCATCCCACTCAATCTGGGAAGGATGACGGATTCGATTTGTCTGAACGGTAAATGCTTTAGCATTTATCCATTAGGCTTTTTTGTCTCCTGATCATTCGTTGATATGTGAGGTGGAGGCATTTTCGATGACGTCAGTAGTTCTTCCTGCGAATCGGCCAATTTGGCTTCGCCTTCTTTTGGGCGGCTTTTCTCACTGGGAAATCAGTATAATCCCTTGCGTGAATTATTGCGAGCATTTTGCAACCGCTGGCGTATAGGTGCTGTTTTTGGGTGCAGTTAGGTGGAAAAGCGTTGTCAAGATTTCCCGTCTTGCGTGAAATGTGTGCTTATTAGCTGGTACGTGCAGAAAAGAGGAAATGGAAAGATTGCTTTTTACATTTTTCGTTTATTCCACATCATACGGATGTGGATTAGTTCCATTTACCGCGGCTAGTAGGCTTTGATCCGGGGAATAGCTATGGTTGTTTTGTAGTAGCGAATGAACTTGGGTGCATTAGCGTAGGCATCGAAATACCGATCTCTTTGAGTTGCTGTTACTGCAAATCGGTGCATACTTCTCGGATGATAAGCCTGTTACGGTTGCTTGCTTGCTAGCGTTCTTCAGTAGTTTAGTGGAGGCGTTTTGCCAGCGGGAATTGCATGTTTTGAAGCCGTTGATGGATTTCGATTGATTGCATCTAGCTATTTTGCTAATGCAATTTAAGAAGTTCGAGCTGATATTTGGCTCGTGAACGATGAGCAAAGATTTCGTGGAATTTTTTATTTTACGCTCCAGCTATGATGAAGCTAGGTCATGCGATGCCTTTATGTGCTGTATTATTAGTTTGAGGTTTGCCAAACGAGATTGCAATCGCGATCTTTCATTCTTTTACATGATTATTCGACTAGTTTGGCAAGTAGGAGGCGCGTTGTGTGGTGGTTTGAGACCGGACTCGAGAGTACCGGTATTGAGGCGGTACATTTGGCTTTGGGGTGTGAAATTGGCGTGAGAAAGGCGGCGTGTATTTTTTCGACCAGGAACTGCCGCCTCGACGAATTGAGTAAACTCAGTTCAGGTGGAGAGTTTTTGATCTCCGTGGTTTTTTTCCGTACGATTGAGATTAATGTAGGTTCTTGTTCTTTGGTGCATGGGTGGGTCGAAGTTTTGCTTTCTAATTTCCGTAGGGGTTTGAGAATTGAGTGAAGAGGGGGTCGAGTCGGAGATATGATGACGTCAAGGCGGTGAAGTGGGAGGATGAATTTGCGTGAATTAATGCTGGGTTGTTCCTCTGCTTTTTTCATGCCTCCTCCAGCATCCGTACGCGTTTTTCAATGCGAGCGAACTAGAAGGGCCCCCCCCCCCCGTGGCATAAGGAGGACGTTCTTTTTGTCGAGTAGTTGTCGAAGAAGCGTGGGATGTCAGCTGGGCTGCCTGTCGTTGATCGCCATTTGCCCAACCGATGCAAGTTATCGCATTTGTTTCTGGCTTTGTTCAATGTCGTGTTGGCTGATTTTTTGCCTCAGTAAGGCCAGCCCACCCACCCACCGAATGACGTCATAGGTTTTAAAGCCCACCCAGCTGGTCGGGGCGTATTGGAACGCTATTGCTTTGCGATTGCGGGGGAGAGCGATGCTTCGCCGTTTTCTTCAATACACCGAATGTAGGAAGAAAAGTGCATTCTTCTCCTGGTGCCAGCCGAAGCAGTAGGAGCTGGCAGGCGTTTGCGTTGGTGGCGGCTTTGCTGGCTGGAATGAGAAAAACGGCGAATACCTGCGTAATATACTGGGCCTATTTGTGTATCTTTCTTGCACGCGTACGCTTTTGGTTGGCGTCTTGGGTGAGCTCCCTTTGCTAGTGTCATTTCACTTGGTGGTTTCATTCGCATTGAGAATAATCGAAATGGGGTTGAGAGTGCGACCTTTTTTGTATGTTAACGTAAGTGCCAGCTGGTATTTCTGCTGACATCCCTCCGAATTCGGCTTCTGTTTCGTTTTGAGGAACAGTCCATCTTTTTCTGTTCGTATTTCTCCTCAATTGCTGCTGCATTGTTAGGCGCAGGTGCATTTTATTAGATGGCCTCGGAAGAGGCTGTTCTAAGGCATGTAATGGCGGTGCCATTACTTGGATAAAATGTGGCGTGGCATTTAGAATTCTTCCGGCCATTGGCTGATTGACATTGAACTCAGCTTCTCTTCAGTAATGATGAAATGGGATGCTTTTCTTGGCAAGCGAGCTGAGGATGTGATAGGCCGAGAACGAATTGGCATTGCGTGATGCAAACATGCAGGAAAGGCCTGGTTTCGGTGATTTGTTTGCTCCGGCTGGTCTTGCGCATCTGCCTGTATCGTCATTCTACTAGAATAACTTTTCTGAATGCGAAGGCGTGTCCAATATACAGAAGGACCCTTTTACTGCGAAAGTTTTCCCATTTTCCTTCCTGTACCCACCCTACGCCTTTTTCATTACAACGCGAGAAGCTGTCGTGCACAGAAGATGAACGAACGACCATGCTTTACGTTCGTTAGCTGCTGGCCTCGGGATTCGAACACATGCGTAGTGGAATCTATTTTCCCTAGGCTATATAGAGTAGGGGTGAATGAACTGGACGGTTGCGAATGGAATGAACGGAACCGAACACATGGTCTACCTCATGTGTCTGGCCTTGCTTGTGTCCAGTCTTTTAGCTTATTCCTCGATTCGTGAAGAGAGTGCTGTTTTATTAATGAACTGACGCCGCTTTCGTTCGCAAAGTCCTTTTCCGGTTATGCCACCGGCAGCGTTCTAGGCAGCAGCGGGTGGGTGGGATGAGGGGAAGGGTGCATGGCTATATGAAAGCTTTTCCAAGGTACCATTCCTGTCCGTACATTCATTCTCTAGTTGCGTGAAGGAAATGAGTTGATCGATTTTTGAAGAAAGAAGTCATTCATTCAAAAACTCTCGTTCGAGCTCTAGTCCTTCTTCCCATTAGGGGAAAGCTGAATGTGAAGTTTGGTTGCTGCGAGCGATTTTGCAGTTCTACCTGTTTTGTCCATGTAGACTTCATGGCCCCATATCTTTTAATTTATTCGCGTTTATCATTTTTATTAATGTGATCTCGCTTTTTCAGGCCTGCACCAACAAATCATGGATGAAGAACGGACGAATTCCGGTGCGATCAATGCTGCTGATACGGCCATGATTTGTCTATCGACTTCATCAGTTATTATCAATATTCCACCGTCGTCGCCACGAAGCCCGAGATTAGCTCTTATACGTCCTCCGAGTCCATTGACACCCGAAGCGATGCGTCGAATTAATTTGCTGACCGTACAAGAAGGACCCATGGATGCTTCGAAATTATCGCCCATTTCGCCAATGTATGCGACCAGTGATTTGGGAAGCAGTCCGAGAAGTAGTATTAGCGTTACCACGTCATCGTCATCGTCCGCGTGGTCGGCGTACAGAGAACACAAGAAGTCCAGTTCGGATTTTACGGACGCCGATTCCGATTATTGCAAGGATTTATTCAGTCCGAGTATTATGCTCAGTCCGGCACCGTTCTCGCCGTTCTCCGATCATCCGGACATTGTGGAAACGCCGGCATTCTCCGATCCGACGTCAACTCCAATGGGCCAACGCCTGCGATTCACATTCGATCCGAAATCACCGTCATTCCTGCCGTTAGCGCCGAGTAGAAGCAGCCATTTCTTATTACCGCCGGCACCCGCGTTGGGTGTACTACGAGAACGGAGCCGATCCGATAGTGATACGACAACAACAGCGTTGGATTCGTCCAACGACGATTCGTCCCCGGGATGTACTGGTATGGAAGCGAATAACGTCGGCGGTGGCACCGGTGGTATGATCGTCAATAATTCGTCGACCGCTTCGAAATCCGGCTGCAGGCGTCAAGTGGAAGGGCACAAACATTTGTACAAGAAACGATTATTGCGGAAGTATAACGAAGAAACCAATGCGGATATGGTGAGTGCTTCATTGGCCGGTGCGAGTGTGGCCGATAGTTCGAACGCTATTGGAACGTCTCCAGCATCAACGACCGCAGCAGCGTCAGTGACTGTGACATCCGTCGTCGACGACGAAGCTTCGGCGCCGAAGAACGGTCGACCAGCATTATTACCGGACGCTAATTCACCCGCCAGAACGTCTAGCGTGATTAGGCACGAACCATTATCGTGCGTCACGTCGTTGAGCATATCACATTTATCGGCCATATCGTGTCCGTCCGCGCCTGTCTCACCGACCGCTTTCCGACCGTCGTCGTCATTGGGATTATCCACGTCGGCGTCCAGTAGCCGAATTGGTAGTACGGGCATTCCGATTTCGAAGTCCTCGTCTTCGCAATCCGTGGTAACGTCGACGCCGAATCATCCGAACGTTGCTCAACGATCGATGGAAACGATGAATTTACCACTACTACGTTTGGGAGCGACCAGTTTATCGAATCAATCGTATTTCGATTTGTGGCTGAAGCAGCAATTATTGGCCGTGAATTCGTTATGGTATCCGCCGGAACCGACTGCTACTACGTCCAATATCACTGGAACGTCGGCGGCTGGAGGAATGCCAATAACGATGCAACCGAGGCCGATGCTGGGAACATTCGCAAACGCAGCAGCCACAGTTCAGCATCAACAGCAAAGCGTATCATCCAAACAACCGTCTCCGAATTTGTCAGCAATAGATGCTAATAAAAGCGGTAAGGCTTTTTATTCCATGTAATAATGTTGATGTTACAGAGTTCTCATTTCAGACGCGCCGGCCAGCCGACGTTCGATTCATCATGCGAATGCGGCGTCATCAGGTAATTCCAACGCTTCTTTGGGTCCGATGAAGTCTCGTCGCAGTCGTTCGGAATCGGATGTTTCGTACGTGTGTCAACATTGCGGTCAATCGTTCAGTTTGCACGATCGTCTGGCGAAACACGTGGCGAGTCGGCACAGAGATCGTAGTACGTCCAACGAATCGCCATTGAAAAGCCATAAATGTACGGTGTGCCATAAAGCGTTCGGCAGATCGGATATGTTGACGAGGCACATGAGATTGCACACGTGAGTGGCTGGAGTTCTATTCAGATCGAACTCGCATTTAATGTGGATTCTTATTTCAGGGGTATCAAGCCGTATGCGTGTCGGATTTGCGGTCAAGTATTTTCGAGAAGCGATCATTTATCGACTCACCACAGGACTCATACAGGTAAATATTGATCTTGATTTTCTGCAAAAATGACAGTAAGGCAGGTTTATTTTCAGGCGAGAAACCGTATCAATGTCCACAATGCCCTTACGCGGCGAGTCGTCGAGATATGATTACCAGGTATGATTTTATTTGATTGATGATTTAATAATCGACTATACTCGATTGCATTTTCAGGCATATGCGTACACATTCCCGTTCGGGTTTTGGAGAAAACGCGTCCTCTTCGGGGCACCCGTTCGACGAATCCGCCTCAGCCAACGTGGGATACGTATCGGTCATCAGGAAAGCATTGGATCATACGCTACTTCTGGATTCCGTGTCGTCGGAGAATTTCAACGGAACCGCGGAAGAGAGCGGCTCCCAATTGGCCACGCCTCGAATGAGCGCGGATAGCAGCAGTCGAGCGAGTACCGAGAGCGTCAGCACGGTTTTATGCGCCGAAGAGGAGGAAGATATGATGTGTCAATTGGCCGAAGAAGAATTGGACGATGATGAGATGGCGTTGGAATCGTCGGCATCTCCCGTTCTCAAATCGTCTACAGTACACGCGATTAGTCCAAATCCGAATGAATATTCGCCGTCCATTGGTGATCCGTCTTCTTCCAATTCGTCCTCGCTGGTGATGAATGCACGCAATTCGGATAGTCAAGGTGAGCCTGTGGTGAATGCTAATTAGTACGAAATTGACTGGATTTAGCAGTAGATTTTTTTGTTGAGGTTCAGGGTTTTCAAATTTGAAGCACAATGGGTATACTTTCCGAGATGCCCTGGTGGCAAGGAGTTTTTTTGGTGCATAGGAAATCATTCTATAATTAGGGCTTTTTTTGAATTTGAGAACGAGAATATTCTTCTTTCGGTGCCATTAGGAGAAGAAATTTTTCACTCGCATAAGAATAGGAATAATTTTCATGTGTTTTTTTGGATTAAGTCGAATACAGGTCAGTAGTTACTTTTTTATATTTTGATACGGTTATGATTAGCACGGGTTTTCGAATGACTTCTTCATGAGACGTGTAATGAGTTGTTGTTTTTTCGATGCAATGATGCGAGTATAAGTTCGATGGGTAAAATTTTTTGAATGGTTCGATCATTGAATATAACTGGTAGCGTGTGTATATTTTGAATTTTGTACGTGGTTTTTTCGAATCTTCTTTGTGTCCGGATTACTGTATCCTTGTATCCGTGCATATTTTTGTACAACCGCTTTTCATTTATGATCGAGAATCGTACCAATCTTTTTGTGCTGGAAAATTCCGCTCTTGTGCCAGTGCTACAGCATGGCGAGATTCTTTTCGAATTTGACGGCTGTCCGAAAATTTACTGTATGTGAAATTTGCAAAATACACGGGCAATGACACGAGATTTTTAGTGATTCATTTCGACCGCAAGATATCGACGCGATTGCGCAATCGACGATCAAGCACAATTGCGCCATTAATTCAAAATTTAAAAATGGCGGTATTTCTTTCAATAGCTGCATATCCAGAGAATCGACACGAAGAAATCGATATATCATAATCATATAATCGATATTTTGATCACAAGTGATCACAACCGTCTAGCCTTCACGGAATTCTTCAACAACGTAATACTGCTTTCATCCACTGAAAATTCGGGTGATCAGATCGGATATTAACATTCGATCAGATCGCTTACGTCATTTGAACTCAATTTGATCATTCCCGAACGTGATGAATCCTTGCGCGCGAATGTATCTGGAAATAAATCGATCATTAGCCTGGATAATCAATAATATCTGATCACTTACTGAAAGCACTGATCAAATGAAGAATACAAGCCACGAAATCGCCGAATCGCAACGTCCCATCGCGTCTCATGTAACGCAACAGAAGCAGATGCATCAAATCCGTGTTCAATGCGAAACCTGAAATTGGATTTTCTTGATTATTACGAAAAATACAAGCCTCGAAATGCTTACCAACGTCGCCAAGAGCTTCTCGCAATTTCTCCGCTTTCATGACTCCGCTCGTGGTCTTACTGTAGAAGCTGAATATTTCCTAAAACGGAACTCGGAGTCGGATCAGAAGTTGGGAAATTTTCAAACGATCCTTACCTGCCACACCTTCAAGCTGCATATGAAATCCTTGAATTGCTCATAGCCGATACGTCCGACTTGATGAGGCGCTTGGAAAGCTGCCACCACGCGTTTGCATACGTCCAAACTGGCGGAACTCTTCATATAATCTGCAAGAAACCAGATATGCGGATTCCAATCAACACGAACAGACTTCGTAACTTACCATTTGGCAGTGAATTATGCAGTAATTCTTGCAATTCGTACGCAGTGATGGTTTGATTCTGAAAAACCGTTCTCATTATTCCATTCAGGACGAGAAATTTCGCTTACCTCGTCAGCGAATGACAGGAACATCTCCTTGTAATCATCGATACCAACCGCAGCCTAAAAAAAGGAGCTTAGAAATGAAAGCCAAGCAAATATCGAACGCATACCTCAATGATCGGTGATTTCTTGATCGATGGCGGCGTATCCAGGATGCTGAAAGAAGCGGATTATGAATGCAAATGCAAGAAATTTTCTTGCAAATGTACTTACTTCAACGTGACCGGCACCAAACTGTAAACGCGTAACGTGAACGATCCATCTTGACCAACGTCGTACGTAGTTGGAACGACGACGTACGAACCAGCTTCCAAATACATGCGAGTGACCACCTGAAACTGGGAATTCGTCAATTTTCCAATCTGCACCCACTAAACCGATTCTTACCTGTCTCGTATTACTGTACGTCGAATGACACAACGCTTTCGTGGTCCGGAAGAACGACGACGGCAATAATTGGGTCGATGACGCATTGGGAGCAACCTGAAAATCCATCCAGGCTTATAACTGATCAGGCATTTGAACTGATCAGCTTACCTTGTAAACCGAAAATCCAACCACTCTTGGATCTTGAGCGTGATGCTGCGATAAGGCCACCAAAACTTCATCCGGTTCGGCCAGGTTCATTAGCAATTGCGGATTGATATGGAACGTTTCTGAAATTTGGGATCGGATGAATGCTGGTAGTTGCAACCAAGCTTGAAATACGTACCGATATTATTCCTACTCCCGCCAGCCGTTGAACCGCGTTTCCAACATCCTTGGAACGTTCTCGTATGCGGTGCATTCAATGGAAGTTGACGGAACCGTTGCTCCGATTGGCACGTATCGCCGTCCAAATAAATGATCTCCAAACGATTGAACGCTACGCAGAATGTCTTCCAATCGATCCTGCAATTAGGCATTATTAAAATCAAGAATTCGAAATATCAAATAGCTTACCAGAATTCATTCGGTTGCATATGCTTCAATCCGAGCCGTTCTTTCTCCTTCGTCGAAACTTGCTTCCATTCCGGACTTCTGAAAGTAATGGCCATGTATTTTTGCATTCGTGCGAATTTGAAATGGCTTACTCCGGCGTAGCCCAAGCTCCGGTATATTGAGGCAAATTCGGTGATAAACGAGCTTTGACCAACGTGAACGTCGAACCATCCGAGACGTGAACCTGCAATACAAAATTTCGTGATTCATTTGAAGAATAAATCCAATCTATTCTTACTATATCCATTCCGCATAGGCAGTAATTTCGCCCAGGTACGATTCCATAATAACCGTGATTATCGGCGTTCTGAAAATGGTCAAATCCGGATCGATCTGATTCAAACCAACGGTCAAAGCAAACTTACCGCAACCGCAGTCGGTATGGTGGTCATCTTCAACGCCTTGGCCAAATATCGAATACATTGATCATCGGGCGTCAACGTGATCGATTCCGTCGTACCACCGGTCAATTCGTTGAACGCGTCGACGCTGGAAGCGTATTTCAACGCCTCATAACTACCGTGAAGCCTAAAATAACGCAGATCAGGACCGCGTAATCATGGCGATCGTAAAATCTTACTTGGCATACGCCTTCTCCAATAGCGAAGCCCACACTTGGCCTGATTTATGGCTTTGCAAAAATACCAATTGACCATTGACCGTTGGTAGCTTGTCGTCCACAATGACTTCCGTCCATTCTCCGGCCCACCAGAATCGAAAATGGAATAATCCGGCGTATTGATAATCTTTCGTAAATCCTTGATCGGCTGGCACGGCTCGATAGAATAGGCCTCGATATTGAAATAATACGCCCAATGCCGACACTAACCAAGAATCGCCTGAAAAGAAAGCTCTGATCATATCCGCAGTGAAGACGCATCCTGTGCACTGATCTGATCAGGAATTTGCAGTTTTACATTGCGCTTGAACACAAGATACGATTCGAGGAATCAGAATTTGAAAACGCCTCAAAGATTCATGCAATATGCGCAAAGAATAAACTGAAATATCCACTCACCATAACGTCCAGGCGTAATATCGAATTGTTTCGCATCGTCGATCACGAATTTCGGTTCAGTAATCGCCAATTCCTAAATCAAAGATCACATTGCATTTTTGGTTTCATCAAAAACACAAAAACCATACCGTCGGCCTCCTCCATTCGAATTCGGCAGGCGGCGTTTGATGATAAAATAATCTCGATTGTTCGGCCGCGAATTGCGGATCCTGATATCGAACTGATTTCTCGAAATAATATTGCCGTAATTTTCCGAATTCATTCATTTTCTTCCACCGACCGACACCGTTTATACCGAACTCGTATCACGAGTCCTGAAATGAAGGAATACGAATGGAATACGCGTTGAACTTTACTTTTAGGAAGGCGAATATATGAAAAGGTCTCACTCGCCACGTCAACGCCCTGTGCACATGTCCTATACCACACACCCGTGCCAAAATGGGCCCAGACGGAGGGAAGCGGATTTTTGTATGTACAGGCAGAAGTACTGCCAGCCGAGTCTCAACAGTACAACTCCGTTTCTGTACGAGTTATATTTGCCAATACGACTGGCACAAGGCTCAGTCGCAGTCCACCGCATCGCGACCCCCAATGACCCACATACCAAATACTCAAAATGCATTCGCATCGAGTAAGTTCACCAATGAATAGAAGAATGCATTTGACGACAAGAATTCCACCCTCGGGTGACGATGTGAAGTGGACTTTTAGGCAATTTAGCTGCTCAATTAGCTTCAGTCAAGTAAAGAAGCATGTTTGATCATCCAGTGATCATCAAATTGCACGCAATGATTTCGCATGGAGACCCCACCCCACCCAAAATTCAGGAAAGTTGCGCAATTATTTGAATTTTTGACCAAAATTGTGCAATTTTGACCAAAATTTTTAAAAAATTTGGGCGAGAAATTTGAATCCCCCGACCGTGTCCATACATGACCAATTCCACGCTTCCATGCAAACAGATCAATATGCTTACCCTTCGAAATTTATCATCAACTATTCTCCTCAATCATCGATTTGTCCTCGACCATCTGTTCCCATCACCGAACGTCCCCAATAGACCATCGCATATCCTGAAAAATTACTCATATTCATATGCAAATTCCCAATTTTTCAAAGAATAATGGCTAACAGCCAATTCATTATTAATCACGATGGATAAATTTCATCATTTTTAATCCATTCACGTCTGACGTAATATTCATCAGGCAAACCAATGACCACATTCGCATATTGCACGCAAATACAATCATCCACGCCGAAGCAAATCATAAAGAATTCTATCAATTTCCTCATTATCCTGATCCTAGCCAGAAAAAAAGAATCACACCAGATCATGGTAGCTCATCTCGAAATTAAAAAAAAAAACGGATTACATCTCTACGAATATATAAATCTACAAAACACGCTTCACATAACATCATGAATGCGAATAAATGCTCAGTTGATATCATTTTAAAAATCCTCAATGATCATCCGAATATACAAAAAACCGACTGGACATTGTGTCCAGCGTACAAAAAAATTCAAACGAGAAACATTCATACAATCAAGGCACCGCTAAGTACGCTCACGTATGAATACCGTGTACAAAAAACAGGATGAAAAAAATACCCCGAAACCGACTGTAGCTTTCGGCATAATAAAACAAAACTCGTAATACAAAAGAAGAATACAAGAATGGTAAGAGCTTACCTTCTTAAGTAATAATACCTCCAGCGGCGAGGAAATACGAGGAGACGAAATGCGTTCATACCGAGGCCGTTGAAACGAGATCAGTGCCGGGCGTTCGAACGTGGGTGCCGGCGGCCAAGAATTCCACGCGTTCAATTTGTTGCTGTTCTTCTAATTGAGCCGCTTCGCGTAAGGCGTCCAATTGACATTCCATATCCACTAACGTCGATCGTAACCAGTCCGGATACCCGATTGTCGAAGTGGACGCCGTTGCTGCTGATCCACCCGTCGCCGTTGTTGTACCACGTCGAGGAACGTAAGCCGTACGAAATGCCAACACCAAATTATTTATCGCCAATACCAACGCTCCGGCTCGTGCTTCCAATAGCGACGCTTGAACGCCTTTCCTTCCGCCGCCGTTGTACATGGCCCTGACCAAATCGTCGACTCGCGGCATGACTCGTGATGTTGCTCGTCTGACTTCGTCCATTAATTCCTGAAACAGAGGGGATGAGTCAATCAACGCAATCTGCGCTAATTAAGCAAACATGGGAGTGCCTAATGAGCTCCTGCTCTAATAATAACCCGCCATAAACATCCTATGCACTCGTTCTTGGCCCGTGACCAGCAGATACGCAATTGCCAATAGGAAAAATCTTACCTGGTCACCATGAGCCCCACTGAACGATAAACCGCTGAGCTTATCAGTGACCGAATGACACGATTTCAATATCGCCAAACAATGCTGAACGAGACCCGTTGCGTCGTTAATCCAATCGTTGTCCTTCAATATCTTTTCTAAAATAAACAGAGACAGAATTAGCTTTCAAAACAAGAATCAAAACAAGCATTTTTCAGGACCGTGAAATGCGCATGTCAGCTGAAGTGTACGCATGCTTTCCTCATTCCTAATATTGGCATGATCTCATTTTCCTCAGGCAAACCGAGGTTTCCGATGAATAATTATCATCCCTCGGTTTCATGAAAGCCACGTCGAGGATGTATTAGCCAGGCCAGGCAGTTGCTGCCGGGTGACGCAAACGCATTAGCTCTATTATAAGCATCAGTTTCAGCTGGAAACTAGCTTATCAGCAAAAGAGGTACGGGGTACATGAACCCTTCACCTTTGTACTCGCAGTCAGCTCAGCGTTGTCACGTGAATCTCACGTGCAGCAAACAGATTATTCCTATCCTATCCTATTCCTCAACTGAAACAGCATTTCATCCGCCCCGGAAGAATATGGCAAAGGAAATGCGCGTTTATGCGCTGCGGCAGTTCTTCCGCAACCGAAAAATATCGGAATAAACATGCTGCATTCGTACCAGGGACGCCCCCAACCCAGGCAAGTAGACAAAAACTAATTGGGAATGGAAAACATGCTTCGCATAGTTCTGGCAAATTTGCGCATTTCATGCTTCGCATTATAAGAACAGCAAAAAAATCCTTACCGATATTAGGACTGAGTTTAAGAACGTCGTCCAATTCATATTCATTGCTCGTATAATCCTGGCCCGCGGCTTCGAGATTATCTTTAGAATATTTGAGTATTGGTTTCTGATCGAGTTGATGCTGAACGCAATATCGATGCCGACACACCAGTAATAATGCGATCAATGATCCCACGAAAATCACAGTCAATACGCCAATGGCCACGGCCACGACTAACTCCATCATTGGATAATAATTATGAGAGCTAAATTGATTCCGCCGCCGCCGCCGTCGTTTTTCGGTTTACATCCAAACGGTCCCTAGAAAAAAACAGACGTTTTAGCTAATTCAGCAAAACACAATCATAATATTGCAGGGGGTCTGGTTCTATTGACGCGTTCAGGGATGGCGGAATGTGTGAAATCGCATTGCAACCCCCATCCACCAGAGTCCAAGCACCGGCCATGGCTCTTATTTTATTCCCTTTTCGCCCTTTGCACTCCCCGCCAGGGTAGCAAACAAAAGCCGACCAACAGAACGCGTATTCAGCAACGCAAACGAGAGCAGACGTTTTAAAGAGGATGGAAGGGAGGTATAGCAGCAAATGTCGAGCTCCTCCCCAGCCAGCCAGTCCTCCCCCCAATCAACCAACAACATTACAGCCAGCCGATGAGACTGGCTCTGGCTGGATAGCTCTTCACTTCACCCACAGCAACTCTACACCCAGGCGACAACGACGTTTTCGTTTATTATCGGCCCGAATCGAAAAAGGATGCTGCTGTATACGTTCACAGCTCAACCCCTCCTTTTCTGTTCTGTTCCATTCTACTGCCTACTCGCAAAACGTAAACAACGTTCTCGTTCCGAGCCATACAGCAGGAACATATAGAACGTGCAAAAAGTATACAAAAGATACAAAGAAGCAGTCTGAAAAGCTGCCCAATTGAAAAACGACGAGCCCATATCCTCGGTGCAGCCTCCCCATTATCTAGCCGCTGTTTATGGACAGGGCAGAGTCCGGCTTGCTTTTTCTACATCCTACTTCAGACGGCTAACTGATCCCCGAGATCCACAAAACGAGACGGATCTTCAGGGGGATATCTTACGCGAGATCAAGAATCAAGGAACCGCTACGGTCCCCCATGCAAAAATCAGCCGCAAATCCAGGCCAGCCTATCCGACCGAAGGCACCTCATAAAAATTCGCAAATCTTGCCAGACTAGAGATAATCATAATCTCAGTAAGAATCTCACCGGAACGGCGATATTCCATACGCGAAATTTAGCTGAATACCGAGACCCCACCTACGCGAATGCATACGCAGGAAATCAACACCATAAATTGTACGTACCTCGTGTAAAACGTAAATATCAAATTTCCATAAAATTTCGATCAAATAACCGATCCGCACCGTAAAATACTCAATAATAATCCATCACCGTCGTCGTCGTTGATTTTCAGCACCACGGATATCGTCGGAGATTAGGTATTTTTAGGGAAATCTTCCAAAACCACAAGTAAACAAATCCAAGAAATGCCAACAAAACCGCAAATACCAAAACCAAAATACGGTATTTCCTTCTAGAAGAAAAATATGTGAGCGCACACCCGAGCATCCGACCGCTTATGACAAACGGCGGGAATTCAAACTTTTGGACGTCCATATGAAAACTAGGGATGGCAACGGGTCAAAATTTTTTGACCCGCATCCGACCCAGACCCGTCAAGGTCAGACCCGACCCGCCGGTATAAATTTTTCATTGACCCGACCCAACCCGGACCCGTCCAAAATATGACCCGTACCAGTTTTTGGCCAAAAAATGTCAATATTTTGCTTCAGTTATATATAATATGGCAAAATTTTCATGTCAGTGGTGTTAAAACGCGATTCTGACTTGATTTTATGCTTATCAGTTAAGAAATTATAGTGTAAAATGTGATAATTAATGAAATTTTTGCGTTGA
>JAQIWJ010000445.1:0-21221 GCA_034695185.1 Discolaimus major
TATTGGCGGCAGAAATTGCGCCATTCTCTCGCAATTTCATTCAAAACATGCGACGCGACTTTTGGAACGACCTGTATTTGCTGACCCTGTTCTAGACATGGTCACAAGCCTCCTCTGCCACATGATTGCTGCCAGACCATGATCCAGCAGAAAAGTGCAAATCCTGACCACTGCAAATTTTTCAGGACGAAAAGGTGATGCATTGAAAGCTCTGCAGTTCTATCGCCACGCCCAACCCAGTGACAGTATGCGAGAAATCGAACGCGAAGTCCGGTCGCAAGCCAAAATGGCCACATGGAAAGAGATCATCGAAAAGCCTCATTTGAGACGCGGCATGTTATTGGGATTCGGTGTGTTCATTGTGAGCGTCTTCAGTGGCATCACAGCCTTAGATTATTTCTCCACATTCCTCCTGATCGAAGTTGGACTATCTCCTCAAGCCGCCGAATACGCTACCGTAGCCATATTAGGCCAAACATTCGTTGCTACAATAATCTCCAGTTTTATCGTCGATCGAATCGGTCGAAGACCTTTATTATTGGTCACTATCGTCCTAATGACCGCATCCAATATTTTATTCATGATTTTCTCCATATTATACAAGAATTTCCAATCTCCTTGGATGGGTTACGCTTGCATAATTGTGTGCATTTTATTCACACTGTCGTTCGGAATTGGCCCCTCGGTTTTGCAATGGGTAATCAATGCTGAAATGATGCCTCAAAACGCCAGATCACCAGCACAGTCGTTGAATTATACAATAACCCGAATATTGAGTATATTAACGTCGGTGGCATTCTTTCCGTTACAAGGTGCCGTGGGCGCGTACAGTCTCCTGATGTTCATTATTCCATTACCGGTTATGTTCATTATTTTCTATCTTTTCTTACCCGAAACGAAGAGACGTACTACAGTAGAGATCATGCAGTCATTGGGATACGAATTGGTCGAATACAAACCGCATTCAGCGGTGTCAGAATCAAGGGGAATTAGTGAAAGCAATTCGAGTGATGCCAGTTTATAGTGCCTAAATGCGTTATGATTTTTTTTAACAGTATAAAAGTATACTGTAGAAAGAAACCAATAATGTCCTTGATTAGTATAATTTGGTATGCTTGGTTTGGACAAACAGATTTGCGGTGATCTGATCAGTTTGATCATCCAAATGCTGTGCAAAATATTGACTAAACGATCTTATCTTTTCCCAATCAACACCATGGTCCGTCTCCTCAAGACACCCCCTTGAGTGACGTCTATCCTGTTCATCCTTGATCCGTCTCCATCGCAACGTTAAGATTTTCATTGATGTTAAGAAAAATCGAAAAGACACAAGCATTCTTTGACAAGGTTATTCTTGTACTCATTCAAGTTTGAGCTGCTTTAACATTAGTAAAGCCGTGATTATGGGTTCTCATCCCAGTAAAATCAGTAAAGATAAGCATGGATTTTCGGATGATCAAGAATCGCAGAAACGATTGAAATCCACCGCTGCTAGCAATGCTAAAAATGATCGGCGCGGTTTGGATTCGATCACAACGATTTGCGAGACGAATGATACTTTACAAAATGATGCTCAAATTGATCCTAGTATTCGTGGAAAATCGGCCAATTTGGCACGGACTGCTGAGAATGCTTGGGTATCCGCATGATAACAGTGCCTTCTACACTGATTTGCGTATGCATGGATGTTTACAATGTATCGATTTGATATTGGCAAAAATAAATGCAATGAGATGTGCTTCAAATATATTTTTCTTGATATGCTGTAATTGCCAGCATTGGTTGGATGGACCAGGAAATTGCAGAAATTCATAAAAACTATATATCCTCCTATATTTATGATAATCAAAAAGTTCCCACGACCACGCTCTCTTTTCTTACTATCAAAAACAACAATTATCTCGACCCGCCCAGTCATTGTCTTTGACGTCAAGAGACGCTGATGGTCAATATGATAGGGAGAAATAAAAATGACCACCTTGAAGAACCTGATCGATTTGAAGAGCATTTTTAATTGAATAAGCAAAAAGGCACGGACGAGTCTGGATGCTGAAGTAAAACTAATGAGATCACCGTTTTCTTGTAGAGCATCCTAGAAGAATAATCCTCTAGTCAGCGTGTTGGCTAGGAAATGTTGAAAAGGCTTCATCAACTGCCCCTTATATTACCGCGCATATTTTCCTTCTTGCTATACTGTTCATGAAAAGCTCCTCTTCATTTCGCATCTCAGCATTCACAGAAGCTGATAAGAGTAATGGGTTCGAATTCGACCAAAACTAGTGTAATTGCCGAGACCAAACATATAGCCGAATCATCTGGACGAAAATCCACTCCTCAAGCTGGTCATGCGAATGGGATTCAAAAGAATCATGTTCCTGCTCATTCGAAACCAACACATCCGGGTTCAGTGAGAAGGAAAGAATCAGTGTCCACTATTTCCGAAACGGCTAGTGATGAACACGAACGGGTCGTACAGAAGCTGGAAGTCAATACGGAAGAAAATGTCAATATAGTCAAATCGAGTAGCATTGCTGATGTGACTGCGAAGAAACAGGAACGGTGGGCATATCCAGTTCCTTCTCAGAAAAGGCCTTCCAGTCGATGATCATGGCAGTACTGTAACTGTGTATCATGTGCCTTCGCGTTGATGGACAGTTCATGGCTTCACTGTTGCCAGGGTCAAAATGGATTGTAAATATTTGATAAATCATCAGAAAACTGATATAAGATTGCGTTGATTCTGTGCGTGGCTGGATGGACAATGTTGTGGCTGCATTTCCAGGGACATGCAGATAATACACTGAAGCCAGCATTTT
Organism: Discolaimus major; assembly: GCA_034695185.1. Taxonomy (NCBI): domain Eukaryota; kingdom Metazoa; phylum Nematoda; class Enoplea; order Dorylaimida; family Qudsianematidae; genus Discolaimus; species Discolaimus major. Next base: position 2,817 of record JAQIWJ010000445.1, read on the forward strand.
TTTACAGCCACAGGTTTCCATGTATTCTCCTCCCACCCAACATGACCGCTTTTATTCGACCTTGTGAGTTTTTGTCACTTCAGTGTCAAAAAGTCGTCCTCCTCGCCTTTCTGATTCACGAAAATTTCGAATACACATTGCCGATTACCTAGATTTTCACGTGCATACCCCCAATTTCTTGCCTTTTGTACAGACAAAAATCATGGCCTCCTGTACGTGTCAATAGGCACCGCGTTTATTCACATACCCACTCCCGTAAAGATTTAGGTTATGCCATGAAATGTATAGAGACCGTGTTAAAAAGAAAATAATACTCATTTCTCCCCATCCTATGTACCCATCCCAACGGGTTTGCAAAATTCGGCCAAACTCGTGCCATATGCATGATTCTCCTTTGAACTTCTATTTTATATTACATGTATACAGTACATTGGTCACGTGAAGAAAATATGAATGCATTTTTTAATCTAAGCTATTGGAATCCGGTCAAACGTTAAAAGCTTCTTACTGTAAAAAAGTCGAGTCAAAAAGAGTCTGCATTCGTTTGCTATAGCAAATTTTGGATTGGTGGACCATTACTGGTTTTGGATGTGAATATGGAAATGCATTTACCATTGCTGATATGGATTTTTAGTGAATTCGTAAGTATTGCTTGTGATCAATTAGCCATGATCATAGATGACAATTTTTCAGCTTACGATCACTGCTGTGCCAATCGATAATGGTGTAGAAGGTACAAAAAATTCCTCATGTGACATTGTCCAACCTGACGCATGCTTTCAGGATCCCCTGAAATCACATGCGGTGAATCGTTCATTGGCATTAGATGGATAACCAGGAATCAATTCGAAGGTCATACATTCGTCAAAGGTAGATACGGTGAATCGGGATGTAGATCTAGGGAAACGGATGCGGATAGAAAAACTGTGGATATGAAATTGCCATTCACAGCATGCGGTGTACGCAGGACTCGTTCTGTAAGCAATTCTAGGTTCAGCAAGGGTCATAAATTGCACAGAGCTTTTTTTAGGGCAATCCAAAAGGGATATTCGTCACAGTTACAGTGATCATCTCGTTCCATCCGCAAGTGATCACTAAAATCGATCGAGCTTATTTTGTGCAATGCTTTTACATGGAAGCTGTGAAAACGGTCACGGCTGAATTGGAAGTCAGGTATGCCGTAGGCATTCTGCTAATTTTTGCAAACATTGCTCGAATAATGCAAAATTGATTTGATAATTTCAGCATGCTGACCACATCGTTGCAAACACAAACAGTACCCATGCCAGTTTGTCGTTATGAAGTTCTCGAAGGTGGAGCTAACGGATCACCAGTCAAATTCGCAAAAATCGGTGATGAGGTGTACCATAAATGGACGTGTGATACAGAGGCTGGTAATTATTTAGTCCCATACAATCAATCATTGCAAAATTAGTGAATTTTTTCCAGTGGACACATTCTGTATGGTCGTGCATACATGCACTGTTGAAGATGGTACAGGAAATAATGTCTCATTACTTGATTCAAACGGGTATTATGGCTCAATTTCTTGCCTGAGCCTAGTGATATGGCAGTAATTTTACAGGTGTTCACTGGACAAATATCTGCTTGGTAATTTGGAGTATACTGGTGATTTGATGGCTGGGAAAGAGGCACATGTATTCAAGGTACTCGGTTGCATGCAAGTTGCCAGAAATCAGCGCAAGGTGTTGATCTGTGATTTCAGTATGCTGATCGACCAAGCCTTTATTTCAATTGTCAAGTATCGATCGGTATTCGCGAACCAGGACAAGCTTGTCCAGTATGTGATTGCCAAATTTGGCACAACCACACTTCTAATGTGGACTACTTGCAGAAACCGCAATGCCAAGAACCTCAGCGCGGTAAACGCAGTGATTTCAACGCATCGATTATTGATCGATCAGCAAATGATAATCGATCAATACAGGCCATAACGGAAACCGATGATAATCAGCAGTCATCGGACATTATTGATGTGGCCTCAGATCAAATCACAGTCATGGATTTGGATCCAAAAATTGAATGTAGGCAAGACTACCCTAGCTCCATGTGCATATCAAATCGTAGCAATTTTTCAGCTGATCAACAACGATCACAGAATGATCAATTACTGAAGCCGAGAAATCAATACAGAAATCGAAAATCAGATAGCATATGCTTATCAATGCTAGGATTCTCAAGTTATGCTGCTGTTAACGCCGCCATGACAATTGCATCAATTAGTCTTTTTATGGCGGCTTACAAAAGGAGCCGAAAATAGAAACGGCATCTCACGACCACGAGCATATTTCTAACAAAAAAAGAAGCTCCACAGGCAACCTCGCTAACATTCAATAGGCATAAAAATTTATCTGTGCAAAAATGAAGTCACAGATTTTCAGAGGCTAATGCTTGCATTAGTTCCTTGAAGAAAATTGCATAAATGTAACCTATCATACAATTTACGTCTTGTCTGACAGACCTCATTTCATATTTTATCATAACATACACACCATTTAGCTAAGAAATAATCCTTATCAATTATGCAATGCGGTTTATCACCGTATTTGTTCACATGCGAGACAATATCCAAATCGATGACTAATTCATTATTTATCCTATCCCAAACGGCCATAGCTTCGTAATGCGCATCACCAGGCGATGTCCATACGTCCAATTGATAATACTCAATTTGAACTTGGGAATTACCTGTTAAATCAGGCACGAACCCGTCTTTGTCTTTAGCCGTTTTATAACTCAACACAGCCTTTGCAGGTGCATATTTCGAGGCTTTCTCCACGCGTGATAATTTCACTTTCGAACATAATTTCCTCTCGTGTTCAGTCTCTTTATTGATTGCTTCTACTAAACTATCAGCAATGAATTGAACGATCGGTTCGGTCGCATTGATCTCTTGCCAATTCAAACACGTGCACCAGTGAGGTTCGATTCCGGCATCAGTGCATGTACGTTCGATCGGGATCTCATCGAATAGAGATATCTCTCGATTCTTGAGATCACCCATTTTGGGTGGATGATGAAAATGTAGTATACTTTGCAATGTAGCATGAATATCGAACGGTGTGGACAATCGACGTGCATTCTGTTTGAATACTCGGATGGTTTCCGGATATTTTTCAGCAAACCACGGTGGAAATGCGAACGAGAAAAAGGGTAATCGTTCTTCTAGTTTGCCTTGTTGGGTTTCTCTTAATTTCGCGAATCGATGACCGTGATCGGACATGAATATTATGATGCTATTGTTCATATGACCATTTTCGACGAAGAATTTCATATGCTCAACCATATAATCATCAGCAACTGCCACTAAATCGATGTCGTCGTGGCTGAGATATGAGTGAAATTGGAATGCAAATTTACGAATATCCAATGGATAGGCGTCCCAGAAATGTTCCACGTATCTGAAAGAAAAGTAGCGGTTACAGTAGTGCATCAGAAAAATCATGCTGGCACGAAACTGTAAAATTTGCTTACTGAAAATGAGTCTTATGGTGTTCTTCATTTCCCCAGCATAAATATTTATGATTTTTCATTTCACTTTCGGCCACCATATAAAATGTTCTCATGTAATGATCGGTTGGCTGATCTTTGAAGCCTTTCAATCGATATGTGAATGTTCCAATCCGAGCAGCATCTGAAACGGATTTGCATGAGAAGCTGATGCAACGTTTGCTGGCAAAAATGCAAGTGATCCATGTTCAAAGCATTATGACAAGATAGAGAGATATTTTTGCAATCGATTATGATGATTGGTACCATGCAAGTGCTAATTACAGTCAGTACTGCTCTTTCTATGATTTTAGAAACACCCAATGCTGTATCCAAATTTAGATACGCATTCTGCAAAATTGCACTCAACAAGGATCACGTTTTGAAATATGGCTGGAATGACCAAAATTCCTCATTTGGCTTGTTGCAAACATGAAGTTTGTATTGTGTAAAACGGGATTTTACAGCAAAATTTATTGCTGGCAATTTGATGCATGCTGAAGCATGCTGTTTTCACCTGCATTGCTGTGCACATGAAAATTACTGAATCATGCCAAAAAGCAGTGCTGCACAAAGGTGAGGCCATTCAGTAGCCTGAAAATTGCTGTCAAGCATGCAATTTCCTCATGAAGCATTGCAAGCATATTTTTAGAGCCAGACCGATTTCTCACCTTCCCCATACAAAGTGGTATAACCAGCATCTCGAAATTCGTTCCAAACGAACGGATACACATTGACGTAATTAGCATTTGGAAACCGTTTTCGTGTCAGTGGCAATTCAACTTCAGTTTTACCCGTCAATATTGGAATCAATGCTTGCGGTGTGCCATCACCAACAATATTATATCCTTCCAGCACAATCGCTTGCATACTTTCGGTCAAATATTTATACGTTTTTGGTAATTTCCTCATGAACGTGAGTCGTGATAAACTATCGAATCCGAGCATATACACATTCAAATCCAACGCATCGGATGGTAGTGATTTGCGTTTTGCTCTTTCCAAGGCATCATCAGAAGGCACAATGCCGGCGTGTACGTTCGAATACGTTTCCTCGTCCCCGGCGTTGCAATGGATTTGGAAAAAATCGCCTAATATGGGCGATCCGGATGTGAAATTCTCGATTTTCTCTTTCTTCACTTCATCGTCGGATATACGCCAGAAATTAGTATAATCGCATGTGATCTCTCCGCCATGACGATCCACTGCATCTTCGTCGATATAAAAGGTACCGTTTTCAACGTAAACCCAATTCTGTTCAACTTTCTCGCATCCCAGTGGTTTTGGATTTTTGAAGAAACCTTTGAGTGCGGGTGAATCGATGGCTAATTCAGGAAATCGGCATGCTTGTTGGCCTTTTTGACGAGGTTGCTCTTGTTGAGGCTGTTTAGTCGCAGATGGATTTTTCGTATCCTGCTTCTCACCGAACTTCTTTTTGATTATTTTCAATTTGGGCGGGGTCCAAGAAGGGGTGGATGTAATTTCTGGTTGTTTCGTAGTATTCACACGGATAGTGGTTTCTGCCGATTTGTGTGCGGTGGCATTTGCGATCATTGATTTAGTAGAAGTGGTTACCGTAACCGCTTTCCGGCCTGAAGTTGAAAGTGGAGCTACTGTGCCATTGGTGGTCGAAGACACTTTTTGAGCGGTGCTGGTTGTGATCACAGGCTTAGCGGAAGTTGTGGTTGTGACCATTCGGGTGGACATGATTGTTTCGGTAGCCACAGCCGTTGTGGACACCGTCCGAGTGGGAGCGCCTTTTGTAACCACATCCTGGGCGTTCGGCTTCTTTTCTGGCTTTTCTGGATCTGATTTCTCAAGTTCCGATTTCACTGGTTTTCTTTCTTGCTTCTCGTCCACAGAAGCCACGAATGATAGCTTCACGGGTTCATCAATTTTCTCAGGCGCATTGGACACTTGTAATTTTGCAGCGAATAAAAATAATGCGATCGTAGCGAGTACGCAAATAATGAACACATGGTTACGAAGTCGTACAACCCTCATGATTTTTTGAAGAATGCACGTAAGGATCTGGTCTAATACAAAAGTCATGAATTAGGTTGAGACCAGTTTCTTCAACGCCAACGCAAAACGGTATAGTGATGGAGTGACAGAAATACAGGCTGTCAATCAGTATGCAGTTATAACTGGATATGGATATCGTTCATCAATTTTCTTGCCTCAACTTTCGTCCATAAGTATTGTACAAGGCAGTCTAGAGACCAAGATCCGTTGTGAACAAAGTGCGACTCGAAATGAAATTTACTCAACTCGTCCGAAATGAAAGTGCACACGACTTTAGCATTGAGAAAACAACCGACTGAATTGAGGGTGCGGGAATGTAATGTGTACTACGCTTGGGCGGTCCAGGTGTCCGTTGGGCAACTAAAATGTAATTTTTAGAGCGAACTCGCTCAAATAGATACCTGAAAAAGGCGCAGAAAAATCACAAAAATGCAGTAGCCATTGGACACATCAATATTGGCTATGAAAAATGCATAGGATTCTTGTCCCAATGTTGCACAATGGTTGTCATGTCTCTCTTGTGCTGGTACATGGAAAATTTGCTAAAAATTTGTATCAGCAATGCATAGAAATCTGCATCGACCTTCCAGATATCGCTAAATTCTTGGCTCCCAAGGCATCCGACCCATCAAAATGTGATGAAATTTCACGCCACCAACCATGGCTGGATAAACACCTACAGAAAACTTTTAGAAAACTTCTGAATACTCGTCTCAAGGAAACTGAATTTCAGACAGGCATTATGGAACCCATCCTTGTACCATATCGAACATGGTCATTGCATGTAAATTGATTATTTGGGACTAGAAAAGGCTTCCAATAGGAAAACGACAACAATTGCGCAGAATCGTGCGAGCATTTTTATGAGAAGGGGCGTATTTCAAGGCTATCCTTCACTAAGGGATATTTATGCGTCACACTGTACCATAGATGGTAGCATTAGAGCGTATCCGAGACGCTTCTTGTATCAAAAAGCGATAAATGCCTACTGCTGTGCTAATACTATGACATTGAGCTAAGTAGCTTTGTCCTGGCCACGGATCCTCGGAATAAAAGCCCCCAAAGCAAATACAGCTGACAAGATAGGCTCGTCAAAAGAGTTGACGAGCTCATTTTTAGTAGAAATCGATTAAGCCCAAGAAAATTTCACTAGATCATTGCTGTTTGGATGTACACGCAACCAAGGCTGGCATGATTGAATGAAATCATAGGCTGTAGCAGCATTGGATTTTTCAGTGATCTTTAGTAAGGCATATTTTTTGCATGAGTCAACCGGAAGTTTTTGGGCTGACCTTTCTACTTTGAAATGCCTCTGTCTTTCAAGTTTCGGCTGGTGCCCTTGAAGTTCACGTTGAATTTTTAGCAGCCAAATGCTATACGCCAGGCGATACTTGAATATTCTGACAAATTATTTTAGGCACAAAGGAAATAAGCATACCATCAGATATCGATTCAGAAAGTGGTCTACAGCGTATTAGCATAGCAATAATGCATAATTAGAATAAAAATGCAAAAATGTCCTCAAAATTGCTGCTTCCAATTCCCAACACTTTCAGGTGCATAAATCGTGGACGATGAGGGTGGTGCATACACATTTCCGTCAATTGCATTTGATTCTGCACCAATTTGGTATTGATGATCATCTTCGTCCGTTTTTGTCCCATTGCTCTCGTACTGATACGCCTTTCCATTGGAAGCCCCGATATGTGAAGCGGTCGAATACGTATTCTCGATTCCGTTCATGAAATTTTCCGAATATAAATTCCTCTCCGATGCTACGTCACCCAAATACACGGTTAACATTGGCGGAATTTCGAAGCATTCGGAATTCGATCGGTCCCTGAATTGTTGCGAGAGCATGGTGGCTGATCCGGACGAGACCATTCCGTCTTCGGATACTACGAATGGTTGATCAGGATCCATAGGCACCGGTTTAATGCCTTGTTTCACTTGATAATACGATTCTCGCGTGAACAATCTCTTCTGGCGCCCTTGTTGCAAATTGCGCAATGTCTCTGCCATATCATGATTGGTTGCCAGCTGAGTAGGATCCAACGGTTTCACTGATAATTGCTGTTGCGTTTGTCCTTTTCCGGAATTGGCCATTTGAGTGACTGCATATGGTTTCTGATGAGATTGCTGTTGTTCGTGTTGGGTATCGATAATATTACTCAAACGACGCACGAATGCAACTTGGGCCAAATTCTGAACAATGACGGCCCATTTCTCTTGCGCGAATTCTCTGCCGTATTTGGGAGAATGGCTTATGGCTTCGAAATCTTCCAACGTTTTACAGTCCACAACCAGACGACGTATTTCGAGATCATCGGTCATCAATCGACGCCATCTTTCCACATCTCGATCACTGAGTATTTGTGATCGATCATTCTCCACTGCTTGTACATAGATTTCCCAACCGATTGGTTCCAGCTTCTGATGACCATGATCATCGTTTGGTACTGGCGGAGGACTCGTAGTTGGCGGTGAAGATACTTGCGGTGGCGGTGGGGGTGCTACATTCGGCGGTGGTCCGATATGATGTACATCGGCTCTGACGATTGTTGCTTGTCGAATTTGTTCTTGAGTCGGTGAATATCGCTTGCCTTCCAATGTGGATATGGAAGCTGCGTCCGCATTCTCATCATGATCACCTTCATTGGATGGGACTGAATAAATTTCCGACACTGATCTCGCATGATTGATCATGGTACCGCGTTCAGGTACGGACGGTGATTGGATTCCAGTTGGGCTGCCCTGTGTGGATGCATCTGGGGAGTCTAAACAAATAAATACTACAATACTGGAATTTTTCATCCGTATCACGTGGCAATTATGACCCTAGGATCCTAGATTAAGGATTCTCATAAAAACTTATTGAAATACAAGCACATTTGGATTATGGCAGGCAGTGACCCCAGGATCCAGCAGGACCCTATCATTCACAATCCTCACCACTCTGATAAAGCTTGTGCTTCTTCTCCACCGACGCATAAAGTGGCTTTTTATTACTCGGGCTTTTGACAGAAGCCCTTGAACGTGCAGTTCCAATCGAGCTGCCGTCTGATCTCAAATGATCACCACGTTCTTCCGGTATGCATCGAAGACTATTCACCACTACATTGGCAGCAACCATGACACTGGCCGCCGTCCTGCCAGTGGTATTGACCATAGGTTCCATATGAGCCCTGGACAACATTCTTCTATCATCGTGTACATACATTTGCATATTTCCATGGTCACGATTTTCGCCGGGCGTATTCGAACGTTCAGCAACCAGACCGTTGGTGGTGCCGGCACTGGCATTGGAGGATGAACCTCCGCTTGACGGTGGAGTACTGCCAGGATAATCAGTACTGACCGATAAATGACCTCTGGTCGTTGAATGACTGGATACCATATAATCGTGCGATAAGAGAGCGTCGTTGGATACTGTCCCGGAGATTGTGCCTCCATGTTTTCCTGACCACCATAAATGACGTAGACCGAGTTTACTCAATTCACTGTTCGGTGGTACTGCCAAAAGTAGCTTTTTGCGTCTTTCCACACGCAGTTTTCGACGTTTGAAGAAAAAGTACATGCATCCGCAGCAGAGGCAAAGCAATGTCAAGAATAAGGCCATGAATATGATCAGATAAATGTGAGCTGGCAGAATGCCAGCTGGTTTTGTGCTATCCACGACGTTCTGGGATTCGTCTGGCGGTTGATCCGTTTTCGGAGTTGTGAGAAATCTGAAATAAAGTTTCAGGTTGAATAATGCGTTTGCAAAGGTGACAGCAGCTACAGTATGCCTGAAGGATTTTCAGCACGCGGCCAGAAAAAGGTGCTAACACAATGCTGCATCAGTTACAGTGTCCCTGCAAAATTTTTTGCTTACGATTGCTGAACATTCTGCGACGGTGGTAACGTCGGGATAATTTGAGTACCAATTTCTGGCGGTCCGTAAACGCATTGAACAGATACAGTCTCGTCACCCTCCAAGATTAGCAATGGCATGCGTTTTATACTGATCACATTCTCGAATGTACTCGATGCTTCCATCTGAAAAAAAAACTTAGACATCACTACGATCAGTAGCCTGCAAATTTTTACCATTTTTGTTCCACACGGATCATTGATGAGTGGAATTTCGATGAGATATTGTAAATCACCGTTTCCCTGTTGCCGGCATTCTGGTCGATTCGTTTTCCCGACCACGATCCAATCGAAAAACGGTGCCGTACCATTGATGAATAAATGGACGTTCATGAATTTGGCGCCGCATTCCAATTGCACTGAAAAATCAGTGCATTTTCAAAAAAATGCAAATATTGTGCAGTATTTTTTGGTTTCACTGCTTTTATAATTGCATGTTTCATGGTTATGCAAATCAGGCCTCATAAGGCGTATTTTATATCAACCATAGCATAACCAGATGCCATTTTTTACTAAGAATTCCTTCAAGTATATAATATTGCCCTAAATTCACTGTTCTGGAAACCGTTTTATGTTCGTACATGATTCTTGGCATGATCCATGCGGGCATATATCAAAAGCAATCTTTTGTCGTTCCGTCATGTCATGAAAATTTATGGCCGAATTAAGAATGATGACCCTACGGTGGTCTCAATTTGATGTAAGAATTGAAAATCATTCAATGCATGAATTGACCCGAATTTCATAAGAAAATTGAACAATTTTATAGTCAACCTCATTTTTCTGTCTTTTGGATGCATGGTAGGAAAAAATCGGGTCTCAAAAACATGCATAAGAAAACATATGCAGATGATTTTGTGAAATTTTTCCGATCCTAGCATGATGGATGACTTGTAATTCAAGCATGGAAGGTCAAGATCATTTTTGCAATGATGCCAATTTTGTAATGTAATTTCAAAAAAATTGCTGATGATCACAGGGTATGCTTCACATGAAGCTGATAATCAATTTTCATCATTTGGCATTACTTTCACTATATCGCCTATTTCAGAAATGTATTTTCACAGGAGAGACTGAAGTGTGAAAGGAGACAGGCGTGATAGGCAATGCCATGTTCATGAACAATGGGCCAAGGAATAAAAAGTGGACATCACTTCCTGTCGACTCCAGTGACTGAGGTCGCGAACTTCGGTGTAAAAAGAATTCGGAATGGAAAGGCATTATGAAAGCATCAAGAAAATCACTTTGCTAATTTCAGGCACTGATGTACAGAAGCATAATGCTAGCAATGTTTATGATTACAGTACCTCTAATACGGCTTGATCCATAAACATGCACAATTCCTCGTTGATCTTCAGCTGGTAAACAAGAGATCACATTGAAGGCGAGTATCTGAAAACATGGTTTATTGATTTTTGGTCCAGAAGAATCTTTTTTGTGATTGCTAGCAATCATCAGTGCTATGCTGTTCTGACCAGGCACATTCATAGCCAAATATGGCTTATAGGACAGTGTTTATATTGCTGATCAGTTCTGATAAATCAATGATTTGTGAAGCTATATATCCTCACCAGGATAAGAATAAATAACGCATCCATTTGCACGATGGATTGAATCCAGAATTTCAGTCTGATTTCTTCCTTTGGATCGATTGCACAAGTGATCACATCACTGCAATAGTACCACATGATCAGTTGATCTGTTTTACCAGATTAGCATTAGCTAAGAGGGCATCTAAACCCGGGTATCGTCTAAAATCAGCCTTCCCAACTAGGTATGGACTTGATATTATTCAACCTCAAGTACAGGAATAAGTGAATTATTCGCTCCTGCCTCTCTTGTACAGAAGAGAAACTCCATGTGGGCGGTATCGTGTATTGAAAATACAGACTACACATGGACGATACTATGAATGAGGGTTGGCTTTCATGCATAAATCTCGACCGGACGAATGATGACGACCATCCCGACGAAATTCGATACAATAGCGGAGCATGGTTCGAATACGAATGGCGAGTATGCATATGAATTTTGAGTAGTTGTAATAATGAAGTTGGTAACCATACGAAAGCATTGGTGGGGGATTTTGGGAAGAGGAGGCAGCCGAGATGACACGTTTGCGTGTCGTCGACACATGCGAATTTGAATGGGATATGGTCATCATTAGTCTCGCTAGAATTCGCCTATAGGAACTCACTTTTGGATCATGAGAGACAGAGGTGTTGGATTTTCATATGCATCACCAGTAGCTATGCTATTATGACAAATTCATGCCTACATTTAGAGAATGCAAATTATTTGTGAAAGGATTAGTGAGCAATAATTGAATGCACGATGAATATTTCACCATGAACTGATCGACGCATGCATGAACCAGCATGCGTTTTTTCTGAAATCATAAAACTTCTGGATGACATGATTCTTGGAGGCCATGCAGAAAATCAGCCTATTACAGTACCCTTAGGCTTTGAGAGCATGATTATGGATGTCATGGTCAAAATCACATAATCAGGGAATGGTAAAACCCAAAATTAGACGATTTTTGACGGCCAAGTTTACCAGTTTTATACAAGTCAAAATCACAACATTCGTAAATATTTCAAGGGTCCTTGGTTGGGTCGAGGAACAACATCATACGTCATGTCACAATTGAATGGCACTGGAGGAAAAACATGTTCACAATACGATGCACAGTAGCGAGTATACAGTCATGGAGGGAATTATCTAACGAGTGGGTGCCGAAAAGTGGGCCTCCTCTTTCCAACCCCCCTGCTGAATAACCATTGATATAAAAGAACTTGGCAAATCGAGGGCGGGGATTGAGATCATGTCGCATGAAAGCGGAACACTTGGCCTGCAGTCAATAAAATATGGAACACACGATATACTGTACGTATACGGGGTATATGATGAAGAACATAGGATTATATCATGTATTGGTATTCTTGAGAGAATCGGTCATTGATCGCAGCCTCGATCTTTAGCTTTCGCATGAACTCAAAAAAGCTTTCTCGCATCAGAAAGCAGACCGAAAGCAAGACTTTAGATGTAAGCATAGCCGAGACGATTTCGCACCTCGACAACCAAATGGGTCAATAAAAACCAGATCAGATTGGAATCGCAGCTATTCAGTGTGCTCGATTGGTGTGCTCATGATGAAAGAAGAAAACGACCAGTTTTCTATGTACTTTACAATCCATCCATTCGAATCGGTCTTAAAAATTCCATTTTTGGCCTGAACAATAAATGAAGAGGTTCAGAATTTATCCTCGTGTCGAATAGAAAAACTACCGACCATTCAAAGACCAAACACAGCACTGAAACTGGTGTTGGTAAATAAAAAGCCAGAGGTGAATGGAATTTCTCTGGTCACCCACGTCTGTTTTTCAAACAACCAGAGATCATTGTTGATCAAATTCCATGCGAAAAATGGAGAAGTTTTCGGAATACGGCTTATGAGCATTGAATACACCCACGATGCTATGCATCCATATAGGGGGTTCTTGTAAATGATCATGCCTCAATATGACTAACAATAGAATACCGATTTTCAAAGGATGAAGCAGGTACGCCTCGATTCGTGTTTGCATGTACATTTATGGAAGCCGAAGATGAGGCATTCGGATGCGCTTTTGCATTGCCTGGCACCTAGCTTCCGGATGGTGAATAGCAGCTTGCTTGCCCCTGTTTTACTGTAAATAAATGCAAGAAAGCTTGATGGTAGCCTTGAAATTTTCAAATAATAGCCTAAGATTGATGACGTAGTTTTGGCCACGCTTGAACTTCAGGATTCTTTCTTGAATTCAAAGCTTCTCGAGTGGAACGAAGTACAGTTGAGTGGCTTGTTTTGACATTTGATCATTCGGCTAACTGAGGATCAACTCGACTTTGACGCCCTTTCGTGCAAATAATGATCTTATGCAGATACAGTACTACAATTCTTATCGGGTTCACAGTATTCGAAAAATCAAGTTATTAGAATCAGATTCAATTTATATTTTAGTCAAACTTGCTGTAATGTAATTCCCTTTTACTTACACAAGGCAACATACATAATGATACCCTTGGATTACGAATATACATTTCTAGAGGGCTATAATAATTCACACATTTTTATGCATAAATACGGTTATCTCGATAAGTAATTCAAATCACATGCCCATCCATACACTAGCCAATGATCACGGTTGGCCGTTCTGAATGCTGGTCGGCTTCACATTACTGCTATTGGTGATTTTATCCACCGCACGTTGCAAAAATGGCAATAAATCATAAATCGCCTGCCTCAATTGCTTATTGAAAACAAATACGATATAAAAATCGATACAATCTAAGCAAAGCAATGATTCCGAAGCCGGACTCATCGTCTCAACAAAGCACATGCTGGGATTGGCTACCCAAAAAATACTAGCCATTGTAAAAAACGGGACATATTTTACAACGAATATAATCGAAATACACACGCTGAACCTGACCAATACGCGTTCCTGTCGTTTTCTAGCATGTCTACTTTCATCATCGGTCAAAACTTTACTCGCATTATTAATGTATTTCCTAAACGCCCTAATCAGGAGACCGTTAAAAAGCCCTAGGAATATGAATGCTAGTATTGCGGACGCGTTTCTCACTTGGGACAGTACATGCATAAATGGAGCATGATTTATAAATTCATCACTGCCCACAGTCAAATACATTGTGCTTTGTCCTTGCACCTTATCTACTACTACAGTTTCTATGAAGCTCATGTAAAAACTGATAGAAAAACCGATAAAAATACAACTCCCTAACGCTACAGCTTTATGGAGTTTGTGATTTTTCGTTCTGTACCTCGCTGGAAAGGATAATGCGAATACCCTATCAGCCGCAATGCTGATAATGAGTAAGACAGAAGTAGTTGTACATATGCCTGGCAGATATCCTCTCAAATGGGCTCTGTAGAACATGAGAAAATAATTGGACCTGAACCAATCAACGGCTGGACCTTCTCTCGGTCCATATCCCATATACCCGTACATGACCATAGATAGGTCGTAGAAAATAGCAAAAATCGTCTCCATCAATTGATTGCCGGCTAATGCTATTTGATAAAAATACGGTTCCTTTTGTTTGATGAACGCCACGAATGTGATCAGATTGGCCAAAAGACCAAAACCAATGCAACATGGCAATACCACGTGGTACATGGCCACAAATCCCAATTCTAGCTTTTGACGAAAATCAGGATCTTCTGTACAATTACTTGGGAAATAGCTGAAATTGAACGGCATGATGGGTAGCTTTGAAAATCCAGCTACCGATTCAGCCAGGTTTCATCGGATCCTGATATCTTGCAAGAAGTGCACTTTCATCAAATTAATAAAAGTTCATTGATATCACATGCAGTGAAGGAAATCAGCACACCGTGGGTAGCAACTGGATACATGTCACGGAAATTGTACTAAATGAGCCTCCGTGGGAGCCCGATATTGCGTAGGCAGCACTCTATGGAATAAATTTTTTCATGCCTAATTCCCAGTATCATGTTATGTTTGCATTGCATTTTTTCGAGTAATGAGAAATGGGCATAAAAATATGACCGTGGCAATTTCTGCATATTTTACATTCTTGTTGCGATGGCAGGGGCAAGCCGAAGAATGAGCATATGGAGTGGTTACAGTATGCCCGGCAGCCAGAAACGCGGCCTTGACCACGCCTGACTAGACTGATCAATAAAAATCGATAATCGGATGCATGATTGCATTTATGCAATGCTGTCTTCTGGAATGCGCTTACTCAAATGCAACTTCCTCTGAAGTTTCCTAGAACCAATTTATTCCACTCCCACGAGTTCTAATCAAAAAATACCCTCCCCCCTGATCCCTGGATTATGCCAGGAACACCTTGCACAATTGCATCTGAACATGGCAATTTTCCTCAAATAACAATCATCATTTCGAGTTCCGCGAAAAATATGCTTGATAAAAAAACTGCGAAGAAAATTGCTCGGTTTCATAAACGTTCCATTCGAATGACACCCGTCTTTTGGAATCATAATCAAGGCGTCAGAATCGGCGGTTCGTAAGGAAAAAGAGGCTAGCATGTCTTTTGAAAAAGCGAGCCCATGTTGTCTCTATGTTCCGGTGAGAAAGGGAGGGACCCCGAGGGAATAGAGAAAGCTCGTTAGCACTGGTCTCCTTGGGATTTTCCCCTTTTTCAAGTGGCCACAAGTGAAGAAAGCTACAATGCAAGTGAAGCATACGAAAAGAGACCATGCTTGTGAAATAATCAGTAGTTCTCGACGTATAGTAAGGGGGTTTAAAATCAAATTTTAAAAACCTGCTCTCTTGACCGAGGAAGAATCGTCTTTTCCTGATGCCTGATCTCGTGAGAGTCTTTCGCATTTCTTCTGAGATTCGAGTAATGGATCACACATCCATCGATCATTCAATCATTTGCATGTGAGGAAAAATGTCAACTTTTTCTCTTTCAGAATTGACTTGATGGAAGTTTGAGTGACGTAGCATTGGCTGACTTTTTTCATTTCCACTACCATCCGCGGCTTGGACGTAAGCCGTCTACCAGTGATAGCAATCGTTGCCAACCATCATTCGAATTGTGGGAAAACCTCAACTTAGCTTCTTCGCCAAGAGGTGCTGGAATTCGGCTGCCCAAGGTGCTGCGGAAGCAAAAAGCGAGTCCACATATTCCCCTGTATTTACAGTATCCCAGTGAACGGAAAAATGGGTTCCGTATGTATGAAAAGCGTAGACGATGAAGAGGATGATGTTGGAAATGTGAATACGATCGCCATGTTAGCTTCAATGGCTCATCAAGCCGGTGGTCTAATGAACCAAATGGCATTGGTCAGTGAAAATATGGATCCAATTGACTTTCGAGAACGTGTAAGAAAGGCAAAAGCTGAAGATCGAACCGTCAGTATCAGAAATGATTGCCTTTATATTGACTATGAATTCGTCGGTCGTGTTCCGCCTGGGGCATATTGACATTGAGAAATCGTATTTGGATATTTCGGGTGCTACTATGGCAGAGGACAGTGGGGTTGCTTTTGTGGATATGTGCTGGACGGTCATGGCTGCAGATTACATGGCTTTTCATATGTATGTTAGAAGGTTATGTAAAACTTCACCGAAATCTAATAAGATTGGTATTATTAGTAGAAAAATATGCATGATCATTGGTGATAACCTCGGATAATATATTGACAATATGCCTGTCACGTACTGATATCACGTTGTGCTGATAATGATTCTGCTACTGTAAAATTGATGGGTGAAAACAGTGCTGAAAATTTGCATCATAAATACTTCCAGGTCTACATACAGCATATAATAATGCGTACAAAAATATAATCCATACTGCTGAACAGCAGAATTTTCACCAATGCAAACAGCTTCCATTTAAAAATAAATTGTCCAGCAACCATAAAAATATGGTCTCAAAAGGGCTTACTGTAGCTGCCTTGGCAGCATTTGGGCGGTGCAATTATACTCGTACAGAAAAATCTAATTTCTGGTTCTGCAATTACATCGGATTTCCTTTGGCTCCATTCGAGAGCGCTGTCGTTTTCGGCTGCGATTTATCATTGCTCCACATCTGATCCAAATACGTGAAATGAGCTACAGCATTCGAACTGGACGTGCCTTTTTTCACCACCTCTTTCTCGATTCGTATCCCGATGAATTGCAGGAATTTGCCGAACGATGTCTTGGACAAATGATCTTTCAAATGCTTATTAGAATAAAATGCGGATATGGGATGTACCACGGCGTAGATCAATCTCAATAAAACGGTTGATCTGCCTAGTAAACTTCTCGCTTCTCCGCTCATCATATTGGAAAGTGGGGTTTGAATTATGACGTTCAACGAGAATGTGGGCAAGTGGAAAATTAAGTGTAAAATCATGGACGGAATGATCATACGACTAACTTGTATATTCTGATCGATTTGAAATCGAGCCGATAAATCGTATTTCGCTCTATTGATGGCCATACACGTGGCCATGTGATTATTGTAGAAATGAATGAATGCTGTGGCGAATATGGCCGCAGTTTCCATGGATAAATACACGATCATTGTGGCCAGTAGGTTATTCGGCGGTGGCATGAATGAGCTGTCGCATATCGGCGGATATTGGTCGTTCGATAATGTGAACAATGTGCTTCCATTTATGAGACCGGCCGTCAACCATGCTGATAAGATCAATATCGGTGCCAACCATGGGATTTGTCTGGAGGCTAGCGTGTCGTAAATTCTATACTTCAACGTTGCGTACATTCTCTCGACGCATATCGGGATCAAAGCGTAAAACAGATTCGGTAACACTAACCAACTAGTGGCCAAATCGAAAATCCGACAATTTCTGGAGCTGATTCTGTACGCGCAGGGATCTTCCAGAAGCAAGTACAAGTTTTTTACGATATTTCCAATGGAGAACCACAAAAAGACGAAACTCAAATGACCGATCAGCAGTCGCAAATTGAATGGAAATACGATCGTACGCCAAACAACTAGTAAGATCAGGGCGTTTGGTACGATTGCTAATGTACCCAAGATCATTTCGACCATGAGAATTGAACGGTATCCGAAATTGGATAAATTGATCATGGCTTTTATGCATTGAACACTGGTGCCGTTAGTTAAATTCATGGTGGAAGTCTGAAGCAGAAATTCACTTCCGAAGCAAATTGATGAGAATGATGAATTTTTTGACTAGCAATCGAGAACGCTAGTTCTACAACCCACAGATCCCCGACTGATAAGTTATTATAAAACACCTACGAAATTCTTGTTCAGACATCCCATGCTGGGACAGCTAAACCTCAACCGCCATAACCTGATCCCCCATTCAAATAATGCTTATGACAAAACTGAATGAGCACACGTGCTACAGTATGGTTATTGATTCTCAGGTTAGGCCAAAAGACAGGAGGGCAGAGGGGATCAGCTTATGGCGGTTGA
>JAQIWJ010000446.1:0-21213 GCA_034695185.1 Discolaimus major
TCAGGTCCACAGCATGCTTACATCAAAAGTTATTCCAATTCAAAGTAGGGTAGTGACTTTATAATCACCCTGTACAATAGCAAGCCATATTGGACAATTTTTTATTTAGATCATTCTTATCATCTGTATGCATTCATTTGTCATCAGTGATAACCCTCAATGATTGCCTAAAATCGTCAGATTGAAACATGAATGAGCAGAGGTCAAAGATACACGATCATTTGGCAGCATTGATGTCTGGCTTGACAGTGATTGCAATCATGGACTCTATTTTTGAGTGCATGCAAATTCTGGATTATTGATTGACGTTATCATTATTTTAAATTTTGCCATGATCTTTTGCATGGAATGTGCGACTAGTCTTCAAATCAAAGCCAGAATAAAATGCATTTACAAATACGTAAACTGAAAAATCACACAAGCACCTAGGCAGAACAACATGATCATTGCCAATATTGGTATTGAAATGACTGCTGTCATGCACTGTATTTTGGATGCATGCCATTTTTGGCCAGCATTCATTATGGATATAATTGATTTTCTTGAATTTGCATTCAAATTAGCATGGAGTCAAATGCGAACCCGAATCAAAATCAGCGCAATACTAAAATCAGCAGAATGCAAGAAGTTCAAAAACCAATGATAGTCCCATGACCAAATGCCAATGTTCTCATTGACTGCTCAAAATACACCATACATTTATGGATATGGTAATAATTTTGGCCAATCATCTGCATTATGGAGAATCATGCTGACCATTGGTCAGCAGGCAATCATCAAAAAGCAATGCTAAAAGCATATGGAAGCTGAAAATTTGATTATTTTTCATGGCAGTTTGTTGTGCTAAGCGTGATGATTTCAATTTTCTTCATAAACGTGAATGAAGCGGAGTAACTAATGCTTGTGCAATTCTTTGCAGTGAGACATTGATATTATTTTATTATTTGCATCTACGAAGTTGATCTGATCAATTGATCAGGAATGATGACTATTGGACATACTATATCAGCGATCGATTTTGCCAAGAACGTGCTGATCAGTTTTGCTTTGGCAATGCTGGGCACAAGCTCAAATTTGCATTGAAAATTCATTGGAAATCGATGCACTAGAAGCTTGGGCAGAAATCGATCACCTGATCAAGGTGATCAGTCTTATTGGCTTTGCTTTTGACTTGATGACTGTGGAAAATATATTCGGGGGAGCAGAATAATCACCTCTGGTACATAAGCACTACTTTTAGCGACCGTTTGCACTAGCATCACTTACACGAAACGTCGTCTCATCCACTTCATCGATCCGATTATGCCTCAGATACAGGTACTGTAATTGCTGCAGACTGGCCACTTGTTTGGACGGCACTCTGGTCAGTGCATTGTGATTCAACGACAACTGGTACAGTTTAGTCTCCAATCCACGAAATGCGTGATTATTGATCGTCTCGATTTGATTGTGATTCAAATCCAACAATTGGATATTCTGACCCCTGAATGCATCCGGTGGTAGAAAGATGAGTCCGCTTTCCACGATGCTCAATGAAGTGGTATGAAATTTGGCTTGACCAGGGGCCGGCAATGAGGGCACTGTTAGCCAAGCCAAATGGCGGCAATATGCTTTGGACGTATCCACAGTAAGACGTTCACATTCACAACTACGCCATTTGGATTTCGGATCTGGATCGAAATCGCATGGAATGCCCGCATGGGATTGGATCAGATTGATCAGGATGAAGAAAAGTGGCAGGATGTGCCTGAAAATGGATTAAGTGTGATTGGATTTAAAGATTGACTTGCGGATCATTGATGTAGAAATCAGTGAAATGTGTTTGTGATCACTGATTATATTTGTCAGTGATCAGCTGATCATTGGGCTTTTCATTCTGCGATTTGCATAGGCACATTGCGACAGGACCGAGTAGTGTCCAGTAAATTCATATCGATTTTATCAAAATTTTGAATCCAGACCACATGGTAAGGTCTGTGCCTAGTTCATTTTTGCCCAGCAATGGCCAATGTTTGCATCTAAATGCAGTCATCCAAAAATGGCCACGACTTCCCAATTTCGTTTGTAAAAATCATGATGATCTCAAAATTGCATGGCCGTGTGATACATTTTGCCAAAAAATGCGATGCCATAACGTTGCATCGCAATTATTCACATGAATGTCCGCCATCACATTCCAAATCATTTATCAAAATACACAATCATTTCTTACATAATGCTTGGACCAAATCCCCAATTATCCATTCACAATACTAGGCAAAGTTCAATGAAAACTTTTTTCTAAACTCAAGTCATGAGAGGGGGCACCTGTTCAAGGAATCCGCCATTGGTGCCAGTCACAACCAACCGACTGCTGTGGTCAGTATGCAAACATTAGCTTTCATCCTAATGGATTCAAATCAGCAGTTGCCACATCATTTACACAAGGCGTCAGGCTAATTTTCGTAATCTGATGATGGCCAATGATGAGTGTTTGAAGAGATCTCGAGGATATCGGATAGGGTGTTGGTCAAAATTGCGCAATATTGGTATGGTGATTAGGATCGATGGCAATAGTCTGCCAAGCGCCACAGAGCCACGCAGGCATGGCCAAAATGGAAATGGAATCTTGCATTGGGTAATGTGATGGAAGGAGAGGATGATTCGGAAGACATGAATGGTAGTGCACATTGCTATGTCTTCGTTTGTCGAATTACCTGATTCGCAGTATCATTTCTAATATCTGATCAATTTTCTCAATGACCACTGCTTGCCAATGGTCACTCAAATGACCACAACTGATTCCTTCACAAAATTCATCACACCCAATCTTTGATTTGAGGTCGAAAACATTTATCCCTCAACACGTGAATGAGTGAATGCTGGTCATCAAAACGTCCATTTCGCACCTGGTATGAGTGGGATGAATGGAAAGCACCAAGTAGTAAACCTTTTGATTCCAAAGTTAGCAGCAGGGGCCATTTGGAAGCAAGGCTATTTATTTTCCAGAACAGCCACCTAGAGAGAGAAGGAGAGCATGCCAAAATGTCTCGAATATCTTCATGAACAGCTGACGAATGCTTTCTTTTAACAGGCCCCCCTCCGAGTGATATAAAATTTCATAGCTTCTTTTGCAAGCAAAGGATTCTCGGCTTTCAAATTTTGGAAAGACTCGAGACAATTGTCTTGGCCAGTCAGAAAGGAAATACGCGATTTGAAGGGAAGCTATTCTTTACCTGAGAAAACTAAAAACGACATGTTATTCCCTAATGGCTTGCTTGTGGGTCATCATAGAAAACAGGCAATGAATGAATTGTGTGTGCGAAAATCATGCAATTCTATTTTATCAGTGAAATGATGCTCTTCATACCAATGAGTTCCAACAGGGTCTTTCCATGAATGCCAGCAAGAATATCTGTTTAAAATCGATCAATACACCAAACGCTGATCGTCAAAAATCTTATTCAAATTTACCGCCTTGACTCGTCTGTTTCCGTTGAACTTATTGCGCAATCTACTGTTCCTTTAGTAGTGGCTATAAACAGCGGTTTCATAAATTGGTGTTGAAAATTGCAATTTCTATTTTTACAGTGGCTGATTTTTCAGATACACGTGGAACGAATTAATGCATGCACAAGCAATAAAACCATGATAATCGATCAATACCACCCAGATCCAATGGATAATCGCAAAATACATTCAAATTTGCCGCCTGTTTTGTCTGCTTGCAAATGTGCAATGTTGCAACATTTTGCGCAATGCAATGTGTTCCTTGCATTGGTGAAGTTCAGTCGCTTCATTTCGCTTTCTTAAATTCCGGTTTCTTCCACTCAGTTGATAATTTTTTTCAACATGGTAAAGCCATCCTCAACGCCAAAAGATCAATCCAAATCCAAGCCGAAAACTCGCCCCAGATAATCCATGAAGCCTCGCATGCCAACTGGAATGATTATTGCTAAAGTGACTGTACCAAAACGTGATGAGAAATTGGACGATTTCGTCATGCGGAAAAAGGATGTTCAGATCAAGAAGGATCGAAAAACGTTCACGGCATTACGTTGTATCCCGAGACCAATCGAGGAACGTGGTTTTCCTTATCAAAAATTACGTCTGGACGATGATACACAATCTGTGGTGGCTGCTGAAGAAGCTGTATGCGGTAAAAATTTCATGTTGATTTTTGCATTGAAAAATGGAGCAATGCTTTCAGGATGTGGTTTTCAAACAGCGGTTCATTAAAATTACCATCCCCAAAAATTCTTATCAGCTCCAAATAATGCCAATTATTGCACTGGCTGATTTGATATCAGTCACTAATTCGACACCCAGCATATCAGATGCTTCAGGAAAATGCACCTCAAAGCTTAGCTGACATACTGTAACCGCTAATGTCAAGCCTTTTTCAGGTGCCTGGAAATCGATACGGAATTACGATCCAACATTCCAATTGAGCAAAATAATATTCACGCGGGATATGCTGAAGAATGTTCGTGTAAGGACTCTTGATTAGCTGACTAGCTTGTCCATGATGGGTCAATGCATAGTCCACGACTTTCTGTACAAAAGTTTAAAATTATCACTCATTCTCATTGCAGGTTATTGGCCAATTCGACAAGAAATTCATATTTTGTCGCATCAATCATAAGAAAGAAGGAATTGAAGAATCATTATTGGCCGCATTCGATCAGCATGCGGTTCATAAACAGATCCGATTGGAGCACCTATTCAAAGGTAAGCAATTATCAATACCTTCTCCGCATTTGAATTATGATCCATTGATTTCAGAGCATGGAATCACTAAACCATCGATGATCACGGACGAAATGAAGACGAAATTGGCTTCTATGGCTTGTAAAAGTAAGCATACAGCCTTCATTGCAAGAATTGATCAATCGATAATTTCAGGCGCAATTCGATTCGGCGATAAGATGAGCAAAGAGAAATGCGTGAAGCTGATCATGGCCTACGTTTCTGTGCTCGACCATTCCAATGCGCTCATGGACGTCCATCTTTGGTACCATTGATGAAAATGGCAGAAAAAGACAAGGAAGGTTGAAAAAACGCGCATTTTTGATCATATTTTTCTCTACGCATGTGATCAGCTGTCCATACAATTATTTTCTGTTCCTTCATTTTTGAATCGAGGAAGCTTTTATTATTATTATTGTTTTCGATTTCTCACCTGAAAGGATGAATTCAAAATTTCTCTTCTTCGTATTGGTTATCAGAATTTCAAATTGTGAAAAGCATACTGTAAAATATAATGGGTAATTTTGACTTAAATTCACTGATAAATTTCGACTGGTCGAATTTAAGGTATTCGCTGTATCGAGTGAATGCAAATACGCAAGAGAAATTGGAATTTTTAGAGTCCATGTCTAGTGAGAAAGATGATAATGAGGTTAGCCATCCATGGCGGATAATGTGGCATACTGTAATTGCCTGATTCCAGATCGATTTCTGGAATTTCCCATCGTCTGTTGATGAAGAAGCTGAGATACTCGTGGCACCTGGAATGAAAGAGGAATTTCAGAAAGAATTGAAGGCTAAGAATTTTGTATTTTCCGTTTTGCATGAAAATATACAAAGGTGAGTTGAGTCTGCTTCAAAGAAAAGTCATAAATTTTGATCAAGAGCTATTGTTGATTGGTAATTCTCTCTGCATGTTTGCACTGCACAAAAATCCAAATGCAAATTTCAAACGATGGCAGCTTGCATAGCAAGTATCACTGCTCAGAATTGCGCAATTTTACATTCTTGAGCAATTTGCATTGATCAACATGTCCATTTCTGACCATCCCAAAACTTGACCAGGCCATTTCCAGTGCAATAGAGGAGGAAAAAACCATCGACGACACCAATGACAAATCCAAAAAGCGGATTTTCAAAGATGGCAATACATATGACGTGTCCATATATAATTCCTGGGAAAATGTAAGCTTATCCTAATCCAAGGGTAGGAAATCCGCTAACAGAAATCCCAGGCTTATCTGACCATAGCTTTCTTCAGACAGAAGCATATTTAAAAAAGATTCCAGAAAATTATCCTGATTTGGCATCGATACATACAATTGGTCATTCGCATGAGAATCGAAGTTTGATCGTTGTAAAAGTGAGGCAAAAATTGCGCAATTTTCGAGAATAAATTGAAGGTGTAATTGCAGGTTGGGAAAAAGAAGCATGGCAAGGAGAAGCCAGGGATTTGGATGGATTTCTTAGTATGAAATAATCATGAGAATGGTTCGTGATTTGAGGATGGATTTTCAGATACATGCAAGAGAATGGATTACACAAGCAACTGGATTATACATTTTGGATAATGTGAGTTTTGAGAATTTGATCAGTGGTGTCGTATTCATAAATAACGAAAATTGCATTGCTGCCCGAAAAAATTTGCCACGATCAGGACTTCTGGCCCAGGACTAGATTTCACTGCAGTCCGCATCTTTCGCTCATGCCAAACCCCAACCACCACCAAAATCCAAATTTTCAGATGCTCGATTCGTATAAAACCAATCCGAGCATTCAGAAATTCGTGGATGAAATCGATTGGTATTTTCTGCCAATGATGAATCCGGATGGATATGTCCATGCTTTCACAAAAGTACGGTAATCGATCAATATAAGCAATCGAAGATCAATTCATGAATCTGATCATGTAGGAACGAATGTGGAGGAAAAATCGGAGTCCCAACGGTGGACGTGGATGTAAAGGAGTGGATTTGAATAGAAATTTCGGATATAAATGGGGAGGTGAGGGAAATGCAAATACTGATTGTGAGTGGAATGGCCAATTGGTCATGATCAGACATCAATGGACTGACCACTCAAATCAGGAATGGCGGAAGCCAGCGTGTTTTTCAGTGGTCATTTTTGTAAATCATAGCAACCCGTCGTTGATATCAGCCCTCATACTATTCCTGTGTATCCTCATGAACACTCATCAATGTACGTACTGTATCACAAGCAGTGCAACGTGTGTTTTCCTGATTTCAATGCATTCATTGCTAAAATCGGCCTGATCAGATTTCCTAATGATAATCAATCTGATTTGCAATGGTCAGCCGATCAGCTGATCACACTGATCAGGCAGTATCGATTGCAATATTTTGATCTTGAAGAACAGATGCAGTGCTAACTTGTAGCATTGAATGCTCATGCATTGCCTTGGCATTGAAATTTGAGATTGATAATCATGAAATTACTTTCTTCGAAGCGAAGTTGAAATCAACCTTGACGAAATTCAGCCTGCTTTACACGCTCAATGAAACAAGACGCTTTTCAAAATAAAAGCACAGTCACCACAGATATGGATGCCGTCTTACAGTATTATAAGTACAACGTTATGATTTCTGAAAGCAATCGACACAAGCCGATCGCCCTGATCACATCCACTGATCAATCCATATTTCAGGAAGCGGTGCCAGCCACAGCAAATGCAGTAACGAATACGCTGGTACTATACAAATCCAATTCCTACAGTATCCCTTTGGATAAAAACGCCTTTTCAGGCACAGCCGCATTCACTGAACCAGAAGCCAAAGCGGTTCAGGAATTCGTATTCAAACATGCTGATCAGATAAAAGTATTCTTATCATATCACTGCTGTGCTAAACAATGGCGTCATCCATATTCTTATAAAAGTGGCGCATTTCCTGAAGATGTGGAGGAATTGGTAACACGATTGCGTACTAAATCATGCCTCCATGATGGGTACTGATTTTCAGAAAGAATTGGCTCGAAATGCTGTACAAAACCTTCGATCAGTGCATAGTTTATCGTATAGAGTCGGAAGGGGTGGAAAAAGTTTGTGTAAGTTCTCTGATCAAATGACCATTGATCACTTTGCCATGCGTTAGTCAGAGGCAAGTGGCATGCAAAAAGTTGCATGCATTTTCAGCTGGCGTCTCCAGAGATTGGGCAAAAGGCGAGGCAAAAATCAAATACGTCTATTGCGTAGAATTGGCATCACGTGGCAGTGGATTCGTGGCTCCAACACGATCCATCGTTCCGTCCGGAGAGGAAAATTGGGCTGCGTTGGCAGTGATTGCTGAGAAGATCATTGAAAAATGTGAGGCAACTGCGGCCAAACCAAATCAAATCTCATTGCATGCTCACTTCTTTTGCAATACATTTGCATTGCTAGGCTTTGCATAATCATCACCCAAAGCAAATTCCACAATTTTTGCAGACGTAAACATCAGCAGCAATTCGACAGAATTGGAAATCGATGAAATCGATCCGACTGGACTTGGAAATACGACTCACACTGGAAATTGGTCATCGACTAATCATGTCCATTTGAATATGACCAGCACAACTGCAATGCTGCCTTATGTGATCAATGGTCAAACGGAATCAGCATGCGATGATTTGAGTCCAAATTGCGCAAAGCAATTCGGCCCAACGCGTTGTAATGTGGATATAGTGACCAGAGTGATATGTAGGAAATATTGTGGGCTATGCTGATTTCGGGAGGGCCAGCATGGTCATGTGATTGGGATAATGAATTATTATTATCGATTCATTGATATGTGAACGAAGAACGTATCGATTTATAAAAAGCTGCATTCTGTCTTATGAAAATTTCATATCACGATCAGCAAGCAAAAATTGTGCTTCCAGGCCGATCTGGTATAAAAATCATGGACGTTTTTGCAGAGTATAGCTGTTTTCATTTAATCATATAGATTGAATTTGATCCGAATCAATCGATATTGTCAACCCTCGAGACCTATTTTTGAAAAACGTATCATCACAGCCAAACCAAATCTATGCTTCAGCATGATCAAGTGATCGGATACTAAAATATTGGCATGATAATTACCGATTGATTTTTGTTGAGTACAACAAAGATTTTCAATCAATTTCTAACAGGTTGTCATTTTTGCACACCACATCACAACGTCACAGCATAAACAGACCATGCCTACTCATTATTCCCATGAGCATAGTGTATTTTGGAATATTCATATTATTGATTGATCCAAGCAATCCCAAGTATTGTGTAAAATGATCGCACTACTATATTATTCCCCCCTTTTACGAATTTATCACAACCTCACGGCCCAACCAGACCTATGCTTCAACATTATTCTCATTCTCCGGATCCTCTGCCAATGGCTTCAATCTTCTCGGCCCCCTGACGACAGGTGATAACGAGGCGCGTCGAATTTGCTGCCTCGTATTGAGATAACATACATCCACGTACGGTGGTTCAGTGGGCATTGCTACTGGTTGATTATCCTGATCCTCATCCAACATCTCCAAGGGCATAGGCGTATGAACCCTGGCCGGCGATGATTCCCTATTCTCCAACGACATCCATGCATAGGCCATGGGCGTAGTCGTAGGCGTCAAATAATCTTCCATGTGCCCAGCAGATCGAGGAGGCGTCTCCGACCTTTTCATGGCCTCTTTATCCATGGTCATACTGGACGCGGTCGAAGGGATCGTGAGATGACCGCAACTACTGCCACTCGGATCCGGCCATATATTCTTGGATTTTTTCCGCATATAATATATGAATACACCGCATGCGATCAATAAACTGATCATCATGATCAATACGAAAATTTCCAAGGCCAATACCAGACCGTACAGCTGGGATACTGTACGCATCAATGATTGCCAATTTCTCATCACCTCTTTCGTACCGCATGGTTCGATGCAAAATGGTAAATTCAATTTCCCATCGCTGCCGATATTAGATGTGAACATTTGGATTAAACTAGTCATCGGATCCGTTCCACCACTGGAATGCGGACGTTCGTGACGATTAACATGATCAGATAGATCACCGATATCGGCTACACCCGATTCTTGTGCAATTGTGCTGGTCTCGTCTTCCAAGTCGAAAAGTGATTCCATCGCTTCAAGGGCCATTGCTAATTCTTGGCTCGGATTATGGAGTCTGAATTTCGGATTAGAATATAATAGAAATGGAACTGGATAAAGTGGAGCTTGGATCAAAGCCGTATATGAATCAGGTGTCATAGTAACCTCGTTACGCTTGGATGATCAGAAGTAATGGTGACGTTGGCTAGCAATAATCCCTTGGGATTTGAGAGGATATTGAGGCAAATTTGATCAGGAGCAGAAACGACTACTGGACATATCAAATTTCAAGTGAACTGGTAGATTGGCTTGTATTTTTCACGCAAGCCTTTGTGGAATTTTATTCCTTGGGAATGCACAGAAGTCATATGGCTGATCAGAGATGATCTCGAAAATCGATTGATCATTGCAAATTTAGGGTTCAGTGAGAATGAGCAAGTAATTGCACCTGTTTCCAGCCTCGTTTTTCATGCCCAACCACAGCATCCAAGTTTGCAAAACTTCCGCATCCCATACTTGCATAGCAGCCATTGACAGCCACAAAGTAATCTTCCAACAAGAATAATCTCCATATATAGTTTGATTGTGGCTGTAGCTCAGGTGGTAGGATGTTGGACAATAAAATGAAAGTTCTAGCCCAGGTTTGGGCAGAATATTTTGCTTTTCTTCGATTTTTGGAATCGGCTTGACCTGTTTAAATTTTGATCACCAATGCGATCAATCTAAATACACACGCAATGCAGCTTTGATCACTGATCAGTGGTCAAAATATGCAGGATGCACAAGATCGGTTACAGTAAGCCAGCATTTTTCTATGGCGAGAAATACGATGCCAGCAAGTGATTTGTACTATCGACTATGCTGCACCAAGTAATGTTGATCAGCATTCTGAGAAATCGGTATACAAATCAATATTTCGATCATGTCGTATGTCTGGACAGTAATCGATGATGGCAGCAGCCATTTTCTGGCAATCGTCAGTAAGAATAATCATGCAGTATTTTTTTTGCCATCGTCGTACGATTTGACATCACCGTCAGCTCAAAGGTCCATTTCATAAACGCTTTTTGCATCCTGAAATTCTTATCGATAATGCACGATTTGTGACTGCGAATTTGCCATGCCTTGGCAGAAAATATAGATGATATGGCAGTTATCATTTTATAAGCAATAAGCGCCTTGCAATTATCAGATCACCAGTGCAAAACCATAACTGGATTACTGCGTGAAAATTAGTGGTTTCATTCAATGGAGTATGCATGATTGATTCGTTTCATAATGTGATCACCATGTATTGCGTTGCTATCCTTATTCAAAGCATTTTGAATTTTCTGCATTCGCAAGCGCAATGCTAATCTAGAAACTGCATCTGGTGCAGTTTAGTCACGTAAAGTGATGCCTGAATTTCAGCGTGATATCTGACCGGGTAAGAAGCACAACATGCAAAAATTATATCTACCTTCACTTTCGATGCATTTGCACATGCCTGAGGTTTATCACAAATATCAGTAGCCTCATTTTTGTATGGTAAACAGGTCTCCAATGGGAATTCACAACTGGCATCTCCGTTTTTTCCACATTTTGACAATGATTCCAAAACTCTCAATGGTCTACCACCATCGCATCCATAAGCGGCTGGTTCTTTGAAGCAATCCAAAACGTATTGAGGTGATAATGTATACGATTTTCCCAATTCCCCTCGATCGATTGCGAATTGGGCGGCTACCAAATCGGTGCTGGTGAATGCATAACAGGATCCGCAATCGGCTTGGTCACGGACAGTTGGAATGACACCATGGTCTGCCCAATCGAATCTGAAATTTTGATTGCTGACGAGCCTTGTCGTGACCAATGTTGAAAATCAGCGTTGCACTTTTGCAAACAGTCCGCAACTTTCCTGATGATTAGTGGCATGCGCTTATGACTCAGACAGACCATGAATTTGTGCAGGGATCGAGCTCATTACTGTGTCCAATTACCTGTATGCAAAACTGAATTTTCCAACAATCAATGCTGATCGCAAGAGCAGGTGCATTCCGCATGCACTGATCACTAATTTTTTAATTGAGATCAATTCATGAGGATAAAGTAATTGCAGAATCGACCGCAAAACCGACCGAGCAATTCTCGCAGCCAGCATTGCGCGTTTGTTTCCAAAAATCAACATGCATTTTTTCAAGATGCAACTTTTTTTGCATGTCCTGGTAACTCAAAAAGTCGTTATTGCTGGCTGCAGAAATAGGCAAGATGCTTGTATGGAATCATGTGGTTAAAATGCATTCTGCAATCATCAAATTTGAAATCAATAAACTGGTTCCACACTATCATTGGACAGCTTGGCAGTCAGTCTTGTAAAATATGTGATACGTCAGAATTCTGACTCCAAATACAATGGTTCACTTCCGCTGACATTCAAAATTGGATCACTCAATGAATTCCCATTTGGACTGACAGCCACATCCAGTGCTTTTGCCCCAGTGAAATTCTTGACGAATTCAGCAGTAGTGTAATCAGCGAATCTAGTGACTGTGAATGTAGCGTCCTCTTCCAAGACTCGATGTTCGTTCAAAGCAGCGATTTTAAATTTATTCACTTTGAATATTTCGAATCGACGTACGAAATCGCATCCTTTGTACGTTTTCTTGAATTTCTGCATGAAACTGAGGAATTCGTCGCAGAGTGGACAATCGGTGGACACTAATTCAATGCAGCCAGGAGAAACATCGTAATCTGAAATGCATTTGTATTTCACGGACTAATCGGTTTTTATGATCCTTGGGATTTATATGCAACCAAAAAGTGACATTGAAATCATCCAATTCTGTGCAATGTGTTGAAGCGGGTCATGGTATCCTTTTTGATCTTATCCCTATGCAAATTACGCAATGTCCAGCTGCTGCTTGACAGAAGGCATGGCTTATTGCCAAATTTTAGCCTGGATTTAAAGTTGACCATTCTCCAATAACATGATTTCATTGCCAATGAGGCCAAAAATTCAATGACCACCCATGGGCTAAATTCAGCCTGAACATACCAAAATCATGAAATGCTTTCGAATTTAGACTTTGCTTGGCAGAAATTTTCAGACATTGCATAATGGAAACGCGTAACCAAGGCATTGGTATTACGATTGATTAGCTTTTACCCTCATGCAATGCATAATTTTATAATCATAAATCTTTCAGTAATCAGCTTGATCACAGCAGTGATTAGTGTGGATTTGGACTGCGTGAATCTTCTCAGCACTTATGCGAATCATCCTTCAGGAACATTCATTGAACTGTTTTCATGAAGAGCATCGAGATTAGATTATATGGCAAATGAAGCTCTTTTCCCCAAATGATCCATAATTTATCAATTAATCTGATCGATGGCTATATTTCAAAACATTTTGGTGCAACACCTAACCTAAATATTGGCACTTCGTCCAAAAATCATGTCACTTGCCTGCATTGCAAAGTTTACATAAGATTTATGGCGTTTAGGCACTGCCAATGAGGTTTTCCCCTGCTTCTGCTTCGAAGCTTTTGTATGGTCTTTTATCACATGGATTTACGGCCACAACCAGCCACTGCAGTGACATTGCGCAATTTGACTATTCTGGCCCATGCTATCAGGACGAGGTAAGCGTGTACTTCCCAACAACACTTGGTCAATCATTCAAACTTAATTCACTCAATTCTCACGCTCATATCCCCCTCCCCCAAACTCATTCTTTTTTTCCGTAAAATCCGATTTCTTGCTGATTAGATGCTTGGCAACCAGGACAGGAATAATGCTTGATTTTGTTGAGTGATTTTTTGCCAATGATTCGGCTGGATTCGGCAATGGAAATGAAATCGGTTTGGCCTTTTCTAGGGCCTTATCTTTGTCAATATGGAACCTTAGCCAATGGCTACCATGAACACTAGCTATGATTTGGTACAGTTTATTGGTACTGTGATTGTCATTTCCAAAATTTGCGCAATTTTGAGATGTCCAGTAAAGTGAATGATTTGGCATGATTGTAGTGATTATTTGGCAGATGAGTTTTGGACCTAATTTGGACGGAGAGGCCATCAATGAACGAGAATCGCAAGGATTGATAGTAAATTGGACAGTACTGCTGGCGATGTGGAGAAATCAGGTGGGTAATCGATGCGTGTGATCATTGCATTTTGTATTTATTATTGCTTGAGGATTTAGACAGTCGAAAATAGCGATATTGTAACCCTGGAGTTTTGACCTTTATTCATACACATTTGAAAACATCAGTATATTCTCGCCATATGCAATGCATCCTGAAAACTGCCAGGGTTTCACTTTTCAAAATGCACATAAATTTCGGCTCCAGTATTGTAACATTGATTCGATAATACTGTAAAGGTGAAAATTATTCGCGGAGGAAAATTTTCGCGGTTTTCGCGGTTGGCCATTATCCGCGAAAATTTTACACCGCGAATATTCAAGTTTAGCACATGAGATATAGCAGAATTTTGAAAATCCGCAAAAATTTTACACCGCGAACCAGCCAAATTTTGATTTTCCGCGAAATTTTTCACCTTTACAGTAATTCGTGTAGCGTTTTCAGTCAAAATTGTTTCAATACCCACGTATGGACATTGTCCACATATTCAGAGGACGTCACCATGTCATACTGTTGCTGGTTGAAAATACAAAATGCATGACTTTGTGACAAGATCATGAAGCTGTATTTTAGCAGCAGCCAATAGTTGGCATCGCAAAATCGATTGATTCTATTGATCAGCAGTATCATGTAATAGCTTGGTATGATCTGCCCACCAAATTGATCATCCTGATCAATCAGAATATCCTTCCTTTGCATATGCCAATATTTATGGCTGCAGTCCGTTGTGGAAAATGAGCATATTTTGGCACGTTTTCGGGAGAGGACACGAACTATCAAACGATTTTGGGTCATTTCTTTTGTCTATCCAAATAAACGTCATCCAATTAAAAATCTTTGCGAGCTGTATTTTGCGTTTCCATAATTGAGGCAGAAATTTGCGTGTGGAATTTACAATGCATTGTAGAGGACTGCTTTTGTGATTGATATTTTGGATATCAGTGGAACATAATAAAGCATACTTGCTAATCGGAACGACTCCTACCATTAGAACAAAGAAAAAACATAACCGAAATCTGATTGTGAGTGTACTGGACTACTGTATGCATTACATGCATGCAAAGCAAATCTTCAGTGAAAATTTTTGTGCATTCAACGCTTATTGGTAGCACACGTCAGTCAACTATTCCTGGCCCTGATGATCAGGCAAGAATAAAATCCATTTGCACCTTCCATGCATTCACCAATGCAAATGCATGCTGAAAATTCAGCATCTTCTGCCAAGTCATTTTCGAAATTGCATCGATTGAGGAATTGTGCATCTGATTATAAAATGTTTCTTCCGAAAATCATCCATTTTTTATCCAAAATCGCATTCATGATCATGCTGATTGCAGGAATTCAGCCATACCATATTGGTCCTTTTTCAGGCATGGACGCATGGCCAGAAACCATTGGTAATGGAGGTGGTGGTTTTTTGAGGAATCGTTTATCCACACGACGAATAAGGAATCGACTAATGCAAAAAGATGGCGAATGCAATATTTCATTACACAATGTGCCTAAGCAGAAATCAGAAGTATTTTGCGTAGATTCTTGGCAATTGGTGACTGGTTATGCCGAATATTGAAATCGGCTTATGTAGACTTCTTTGGCACCTTGTTTTTGCACAGGTAGCATCATCTTGTGAAGAGATCATGAAGCTAGGTATCAGCTTCCCATGAGTGCCGTCCCCCAAATCGATTGGTGTTGCTGTTCAGCAGTAGCATGCAATAGTTTAGCATGATCAGCTTAGAAAACTGATCATTCTGATAGATCAGAAGGCACATTTTCGGGAGAGGACAACGAAACATCATAAGCGATTTTTGGTCATTTCTTATGATCACCAGAAGGAATACCAGCCAATGCAAATCACTGCGCGTTGTATTTTGCGTTTTCTACATGCAATTACATCCCAAAAATCGATCTGAACGAATTTGCTTCCAATTGCAATGTTGAAAGAAATAATCACCTTTGATCAGCTGATCAGTCTTAAAGACAGATTGCGCAATCATGGATGCGGTGTTGCTAGTTATTGGCATTCAATTTTCAGTGTAAATGTAATTTCTGTAGAAATGCCTGAAAAGTAATCGCTTCTGCAAAATCAAGCCAGGCTTTTTACTTACAAAGAGGAACTTCACGCATCAGCCAATGAAGCGACACAAAAATCTGCTGCCCAACGCTCGCACTGATAGAATCGAATCTCATTGATCATATTGAAAAGTGATCACCTCTGCATGACCGCTTCCTGGCAATCGAGCCGATTGGATTACAAAAGTTAAGATCATCAGCTGTGATCAGGAGAAAAAAAACAATTACCATGCTGCCATGGGCTTTCCAGATGTCCAAACCATTGTACAGTATACCTGATATTTGGCAAATCCAAATTCCTGTCATTTTGCCAACATCCGCACAAATTCAATGTGAAAATCAGCTGATCAGTATCACTGATCAGATCCAAAATTCCATCACTTTTTTCAGGGATATCTTCACAACACTGGTTGAAGTCAAATGGCGTTGGTGTTTATTAATATTCGCAATGGGATTTTTGCCAGTTGGCTTCTATTCGCTGTGATTTACTATTTGACCCTATTATCGCACGGTGATTTCGATCATGATCCCAAATCGGAACCGAACTGGGCAATTTTGCATACTGTAAATCACAAAATTTTCGGTGACAGAAATTTTCGCGGTTTTCGCGGATGGTCACTGTCCGCGTCCAAGTTTAGCACATGGAGTATAGCTGAATTTTGAAAATCCGCGAAAATATCTGTCCACGAAAATTTTGTGGTTTACAGTACATAATATCAATAATTTCGTCAGAGTATTCATGTTCTCATTGGAACACAGCATACGATTGGATATGGATCAAAGGAAGAGTTTTGATCAATGATTGCATAAAATGTGTTGTTTGGGACGTACCGAAATCCAAATTTGTGCTGCTAAGGTACTTGTTTAGAAGGGTCCGTTCACTGAGGAGTTTGAATGAATCTAATCAGGCTAGCTATGCTGTTGCAAATGGGTATCTTAAGATACTGCAGAATAAGTAAAGATGGTAGATGCAAAATGTTGCCTAGTATACTGACCTGATCAATATCACTAATAAATCAACCTCATTATCACTTGCCACGCCAGCATTTCCACTGATAAAAAGCCATGGCTGAAATCAGCCATTGTCCTGCTTTGCTATGGAAAATCTGAAATCAGCATTAGCACCTTACCAAGTAATACCACTTCAAATGATGGATGCATGCAAAAGCGTGAATTTTTTATTGATCTACTCTTGCCAGTAGGCATGGCAGTTTGATCGATTGGATTGATCAAAGGTTCCAGTTGAGATTGCTATGATTTTATGCGTCAGAATCGGAGAGCGGGGAAGTGCCAGCGGTTCTCCATTGGAATCATTCGTAGTATTTTTCAATCAGCATCCTCGAGGAAATTGCATTGAATCCTGATTGCGACTGATCACTGCTGATCAGGATATCGATTTCCATTTGGTGACCGAGACATTGGTATGACATTCGTCACTTTAACATTTGATCGTATTCATACACTCTTGAAAGCAATGGTTTTTGGGTATACCGGAAAGACTCGTGCAATCGCCTTGGCCGAAAACAAGCTAAATTTCAGCAAACTTTGGATATTAGCCTTTTGCAAAAGTGAAAACAGTTAATCCGCAAGCTTTTCTACTTGATCACTGATTACAGTAACCCATGATTATGATATCAATGTATGACACGCTCATGCACAGCATGGTGCCATTATCAGCCTTCAATCTAGTGATTTTATCGATAAAAATCGATTGCCAGATCGATGCCGAACTTTTGGCAATCCGCAGGTTGAGTCTCGCTTGTGTACTCAAGGAAGTTTCGCTTTTCTTTGACTTTGCGGCGTTTTTTAATTTTGTCAATGTCTTCCTCCAATATGTTCTGATGTCGGACTCTTTGGAGAAAGTACACAGTATCATCGTGATGAGAATGGAGCAGTCTTGCCCATAAAATTTGCTGTCCAAAATGATCAGTATTTTTCCCACAAGCAAAAATGCAACAAATTTGACTGATCTGTTATTTATGCACAGCAGGGACTGTCAGGCTTTGATTGTAATGGATTTTGTAATCAGTAATTTGCGTATTGCAAATATCAAAGTTATTAAAATGAGCAATTACCAACCTCCTGCAACATAAGATATCAAAAACATCTCCGATCTATTGCTGCACTGATCAGCATTATTCAACATAGCCAAATCTGCCTTGAGCTGAAATCTTGACTGTTAGCTTTTCATATGCCGTAGGTATGGTTTGCATTGGTTGGATTTTACTATTTTCTGACTTCCATTGATTCCGTGTCACCAATGCTCACAGCCAGCAATGCACTTTAGTTAGCAAAAAGCAACAGCCATTTTTACATGAATCAACTATTTTGTGCGTGTTCCAGAAATTCAAAAAGTAATTATTTGGGGCAGTAATGGGCTAAGCTGTTTTCAAATCAATCCTTATGCACATTCTGCACTTATGAATTCGCATTTTTGGCACAGCCAGCAGCATGCGATCATGCCATTTATGGTTGATCGTTGGACTGCTTGACAGTCTTGCAAATTCCATAAAGCCAAAATTCCCACTTCAAATAAAACGGTTCACTTCCACTAACAATGACATCCATATTGGATCACTCAATGAATTCCCATCTGGACTGACAGGCACTTCTGGTGGTCTTGTCCCAGTGAAATTCTTGACCAATAGCCGATGGACCGACAGTATACCTGGCGTACTGTAGTATAATCTACTACGCTGCTTCCTTTGTTCTCGTCAATTCAAGCTGCTGGAAAATACCAAAATAACGGTTAGGCGTTGCAAGGAAACAAGTGCATGTTTGCCCACATTTTGACAATGTAAACGCCTGGACCGGTTTGACGATGCTCACATGAGTACAGTGCAGAAATAAGTTCTAGGTAATTCCCCATGTTTCCTCATGTGAACATGAGTGCTTTTCCAGGCATTTATGACGATGCCACGCCTTGAATGTTTTCAAAACAATACTTAATGGACAGTTATTCCTCATTCCCAAATTTCAGCAGAGAACTTTGGTGTCCAATATGGGACCACATCATTCTAAGAAATCAGCATCGACTGATGACCCATCAAGTGATCATGATTCCAAATTTGGCAATGATCTGATCGAGAAGCAGTTGAAGCATGGGAAACCTGGTGAACCAGTACATGTAGAAAGTATATTTTGGCCTTTTGACATGGTATCAGCTTATGATGCCCATTTTAGGCCATGATCATAATGATAAAAATGACCACCATGAAAAACATGGGAAACATTGGAAGTTTTGGAAGCATGGCAAGCATGGGAATCATGATTCCAAGAAGCATGACAAAGGTGACTGGTCATTTTGACCTGGTTCAACCAGCTAATGATGCCTGATTTCAGGCCATGACCATAATGAAAAATCAAGCAACGACGCCACCATACTGGCAGCTTTTTTCAACGGCAAACATGGGAAGCATGCTAAAAGCACACCTGCTTCCATGAATGAAGAAGGTGAGGCATCTGCACTGGTCAACTCGTCTGAACTGACCTGATTTTAGCTGAGCATTGCTTTGGCCACGGTCCAACAGGAATGAGCGATTGGTCAATGATAGAAGAAGAACGTGAAAGTGATCAGAAGCCCGGATTGAAAGCTGGTGATTTCGAGAATTTCACTGGTGACAAGGGCCAGAAAAATGAGGGTGATTCCGAGCCACGCACTGATAAGAAAGAGGCCAAGAAAAATGGTGCCAAGGGACAGAAAAATGAGGATGATTTTGAAGCACCCAGTGATAAGAAAAACACCAAGAAAAATGGTGATAAGGATCAGAAAAATCTGGAAAAGGGTGATGCCCAACCGTCCAGTGAAAAGAAAAGCAACAAGAACACGAAGAAAGAAAGTGATTTAAAAGAATTCAAAGATACTGAGCGAGCTCTACTGGAGATGAACAAACCAGAACCAATTTCTGTCGGTGATTAGGTCAGCGGTTACAGTATGCCATAATTCATGCTATGCATGAATAAGCTTATGTTCCGCCTTTTTCAAATATGCGCCTAGAATTTCTAAAATTCATTTTAAAATCGTGTGAACGTGTGTTTACTGGCACACTTGCCAAGTCCAAAGTACACGTGGGATTCTAAAACTAGTACCCCGGGTTTTCCTGTATTCAAAACACTCGACAATGTTTTCGTTACACGCCAATGGACGTGCTCGTCTGATATTTCGATCACCTGATCAGAATCCGATTTTGGAGGGGGTTCTGATCAATGAAAATACAGAAGAAACTTTGGGATTAGTTGGCAAATTGAATACTCAATATAGTAATGATAGTAAAACTGTAGTAGACATAAATGTAACCGATGGTGAGACTGGTCAATTGTACATTATTCGACGCATCCAATTGGTCATCGTCAAAGATGACCATCAGGAAAAGGTCACTAATCAACCGACCGGTGAATTATTGGATGCTGGTGTGAGTACAGGAGCCTTGGAAACTGCTCCGAATTATGAATTGCATTCAGAAGCGTTGCGTTTTACGACCGAGGAAATCTTAGTTGGTAATCGTGCTGATCGTGAGATCAATGAATATTTGAATCCGCAATTGAGTGGACAATTGTTTCGCGTTTACGTCGGACCTATGAGTATACATTTTACGACGGCCATCACACCTCCATCCACACCGGTGCCAGAGGCGAATTTAGATAAACGCTTGCATCATATATCGATTTGTGGCTATAGTGATGAAATGATCACTGAACAAACCGATGCTGATATCAATTTTTTGATGTAGTTTTTGCACATTAATGCTTGACATACTGTAATAGAATTGTCAATGTCCAAGATTATTCCTGCATCAGGATTCAATGACAAAATTTGTGATGTCAAGTCGAGTACGAGGTAGTTATCAGTTGCTGAATTTAGAGACTGAACAAGAATCAAATTTGAATTTGCACTGCTGACAAAACCAAATCTTCCTTTGGGATCTCAATTTTGGATGGCGGATTTCTAATCAGCAGCTCATTGTTCAGTGATCAGCACCATTGAATCATATGTACATGATCACATTAGCAAATCGATATTCCGATCAATCGTATGGCAGAGAAGAATCCTGCCTTCAGATTTGGCCAATGCATGGATGCCATTGGTATCCTTTGAAGAAATTAGGTGAAATTTGAGTCAGAATACACTGACAAGGGAGGTATACTAGGTGCCATCTCGCTATCGCAGCCAAATTTTCAGGAAATATAGAGTCGACCCGTGG